>WTSP01016053.1:51914-70088 GCA_025331215.1 Actenoides lindsayi
ACACCTGCAGAGCACTCCAAGAGGGAAACGAAAAAAAAAAAAAAAAAAAAAAAAAAAAGCAAGCAGGAGTTGAGTTTTGGACATGTGCTGGTTTGCTTCTAGTGCACGTGTGCTTTGTCTTCAGGAGAAAACTATTCTGTGACAAGCAGGATACAGATTATGCCAAGGTTATTAAAAAAAACCCAACAAAACAAAACCAACAAAATGGAATGGGTTGAATCCTAGCTAAGGAAAATTTCTAGGACATTATTAAATGCCTGTAAATCCCTTTAAAAACAAAACAAAACAAATCTTCAAAAGGGTGGAGGTGGGGCTGCAGCTGTTTTGCCAAGCAGATCAAAAGGGAGTCTACTCCTCCAAGATTTTGTCTCCATGCAGTTGTTTGGATTTGCAAACCTTCTTGACAGATAAGTGGAGCGAGGATTTAGCTACGTACAAACAAGCGAAGGAAGCAGATGTTCCAGCTTCCCACAGTCTGCCTTTGCTTTCCCAGCTGTAGCTCAGCACCGCTGCGCTTTGGCCCTCACCCCAGCTTGTACCGGCACCCACCCTTCCATCCGAGATCAGGAGACAGCTGACCACACTCTGCATTTGCTTTTAATAGGTATGGTGACAAAGGACAGCTCTCAGATTCAGCAACAGAAGAGGATGGATGCTGTCATCCCGAGGTCATGGTGCTTTACAGCCTCCCATTAGTAAAACGATGCAAGGAGACTACACAAGGCTCTGTTCGAGTGAGGGGAAAAAAAGAGCAGCTTGAACTGGAGGGTGGGAGACTCAGGAGAGAAAGGGAAAGGTTGGTCTGTGAGGAGCAACACTGACCCAAACAAGGGCTGGAGTGGAGGCGAGAAGGGCAGTGGAGCAACAGGAACTGGAAGAAGCAGCAGTTGTTAAAGAAGTAATATAGCACCTTGCAACCAGGAGGAAACAATACGCCAGTGACGGGATTTAGATGAGATGTAGGGAAGAATTCTGTCACTCTGAGGGTGGTAAGGCACTAGAACAGGTTGCCCAGGGAAGCTGTGGATGCCTCATCCCTGGAACTGTTCAAGGCCAGGCTGGATGGGATTTGAGCAACCTGGTGTACTGGGAGGTGTCCCTGCCCGTGGCAGGGGTTTTGGAACTAGATGATCTTTAAGGTTCCTTCCAGCCCAAATCATTCTGTGGTTCTGTGACTTCTCTTGAGCAAGAGACACTGCTGGGATAATGGAAAAGGAAACAGTGGCATTAGGTACCGGCTAAAAGCAGAAAGCAGGGTGGAGAGAGGGGTGGTACAGGAATCAGGTGAAGTACTAATGGCTCAGGAGCAGTTGGGAATGGAGCTGCTGAAGACAGAAGAGGCTTTCTTGTGAGGAGGGTAGAGAGAAGGCATCATTTCCCTAAGTCATCTCAGTTTACTTCCCAGTTCTGCAATCTTTTTAAAGATTGCACACGTTACTCACACCTTTCCTTCTGGATTGAAATTTGGGCAATTTAGGGATTTCTGAATATTATGGGATTTTCAGTAGCTAAACAGCACACCCTTAGTAACTGAGGGAGTAACTACAGCTTGCACAGAGACATGAGGCTGAGGGACAACAGAAGCCAAGTCCAGCAGTACAACAAGGCAAGGGCTTCACTTCCACCTCCCGCTGCTACGGGCACACAGAGAACAGGGCACATCACCAAAAGCTGCCAAAGGGGCACAGAGGGCAAAAATCAGCACTCTCAGAAAACCCCATTACTAACGGTCTCATAAAGAGGGTCACTGGCATCTACCTTTATGTGGATTCCAAAGGCAGCAAGGTCTCTACGCAGACTGTCACAAGCCTCCAGGAGGGGTTTTCTCTCCTGCATTAACTGCTGCCTCTTCTCCTTCTGTTCTTGTTTGGGTCCCTCGGCTCCCGCAGCCCCCTCCCCTGGCACAGCGGCTGCTGCTGCCGGCAGAGCAAGCGCGTAGTGACGGACCTTGGTGCGGAACCTCACCAGCTCCTCAACCACATTAGAGAGCACGGCCGAGTTGTCTCCTCCCAGAGCCACCTGGAAATCAAACAAGTTGCTTTGCAAACATCTGAAAACAATTTAAAAATCAGCCCCAACTCAGCAGCACAGACAGAGGCCGCATCACCTCTCTCGGTTGCGCATCTTCAATACACTGGTACGATTACAGCGTCACCATCTTACTAATGCAGGACAAAAAATTACAGTGGAGCCATACTTGGAAGTAGTTCAATGTATTCCTACGCAGAAGAGCATCTATCTTGAAGCAGAGGGCTCTCATGTGAACATAACATGCTGCATAACCCAACCGTGGAACTCATCACCACAGGAAACCTCTGAGATGCCAGAAGCATGCATAAATTAAAAAGGGATTAGACAAACGGATGGGAGAAAGGCCTGGCAACAGGCATCTAACAGAGCAAGGGAAGCCAGCTCCACCAGCCTCTCACCTGTAAACATCTGCAGAGCTAGAGAGTGCATCAGCCCTTCACTCAGTCTTTGAGCTCTAGACGTTCTTCAGGGAACAGGCCAGAAAAGGTAAGTATTTCAGCTTCAAGTTTCTGGACTACCCTTTCTCCTTGCATCCACAGAAAACCTCCCCAAATCCACAGAACTTCTACCTGATCTGCATCATCCAAAGTTTCAGCCACCCAGGAAGACCTGGCTGAGCAGCAGCCAATGCACACAGTGGGTGTTTTCTGGCTGCCATGTGGCCCCCTCCTTCCCTCAGCCAGCTCTGAGCTTCCTTGGCTTCCTCTGTCTTGCTGGTCAATGCCACAGGAAGGGAACGGCTTCGCTGCTCCTACAGGGTCTTGCTCCAGCATCTGCCAGGACGGAAGCTTAGGCACTAGCAGAAGGAGGCCACTCCTCAGCACTGGCACGGCCAGGCTTCGGTCTCGCTCTTGGCAGAGAAACCATCCCTGTTTCTCATCAGAGGCAAACTCCTATGGGGGAGGGAAAGGACAAACCTCCAACAACCAAGAAAACGCCACTGAGGTATTTTATCATTAAGACACGAGGGGGAGCAGACAACGGAGCAGTGAAATGTAAAGCACATCAAGGCTGGGGGTGAAGTTGCTGGGAGCAGAAGAGCAGCTGAGTAATTAAAGCCAGAGGGGACTTTATTTAGTCACTGAACAGCAGGATGGAAATGAAAGGGAATAGTTTAAGAGGTCACTGACTGAAGCAAACAAACAAAGAAGAGGAGAATGAGGTGAGGGGGAAGCCATCCAAGATAGTGCGAGTTGCTCAACGCACTCCACAGTCATAAAAAGCAGCAAATTCCCCAAACTTTCAAAACATATAAACATCCTAAAGAAGAAGTTGATAAGATTGAAGGAGATAATAAATCTAAGTGCCAGAAATGCTCCACTGTAACCTGGGGCAGGTAAAAGAGGACAATAAATGCTTAAATATAGCAGGGAGGGGAAAGACAAATGATGAGGCGAGCAAGAAACACACCTCTGCAAACACCACCGCTGAAGTTCAAACCAGGCACAACACAGCACTCCCCTCCAGCTCTAAGACAGACATGATGGTTTCCATGGGTCATCTTTTGAGATGGATTCACTCTCTCACCTGCCTGTGGCTGTCCAGGCTCCTTCTCTTGCCAGTGCAGACAGAGACAAGCAGCCTTACTTTCTACAGCCACCAGACTAAGGCAAACTGTCCCTTTGCAGCATCTCTCTCTCCACCAACTACTGCAGAAGCACAGGCAGCTACATCAGACTGTAAGGCTAATTAGCTGAGATGAATCCCACCTTAAGAGCAAGACAGACCCACAGGCTGTATGCAAACATCCAACTGAAGATGGCCCAACCACTGCTCCCCAGAGCCTGTGTGTTGAGGCTGTTAGCACAGCAGCAGCCAGGCCAGCTACCCTCTCCCAGCCAGCACACGTGCCAGGGCCTGCGGGTCAGGGCCTGCTCCTGGCAAGGCACGTGCCTGGGGCCACTCAGCTAAGGGGCAAGCAAGGCTGGGCGCAGAGCTGTTGTGGCTGGTTTGGAGGTCAGAGAACAATCCCTGCACCGTTTTGTTGATGAGCTGGTGGCAGCCCACAGGCCTTTCTGATGAAGATTTTGATCGATTCATTTAGTGGAAGCTGAGAGAGCAGAGGGACAGAGGAGTCTGATGTGCTGCTCCTTCCTACCTCACTCCAACACCTTCTGCTGACTCTGCTGGCCCAGGGAAATTAGCACAGCATACAAAAAAGCATTCAGACACTGATTTCAGCAAAAATCTAGGTACAGCAGGCACCTGCATACAGACAGCCCAGAATCTGGAGGAATGACTGTGTCATCCAACTTACAGACAATACAAGTGTTTAGTACACCAATAAAAATGAACACGACAAACCACGGGTTCTGAGGAGTAACACATGGCCAAATCACATCCAAGCTGTTCTGAAAGACATTTTGTGGAAACAAACCACAAAGAAGCCAAGTAAATAAAGACCTGTATTGCTATCCTGGATGACTTTCAAAGGATGAATAACATTATTTACATTTTCTTTTCCTCGTCTCCCCCTCCCCAAAAGAAGATTTTACAGAACAGCTTCTCTAAAGAAAGTTTTTAACTTCTTGGCATTCAGCTCCAGATTGGAGCAGGAGAGGAGCACAGAACAGCCTGCTAGTCTCCAACACCTCCTGTCATTTTAAGTGCTCCCAGGATATCACCTCCATATTTATCACTCTTCCCTGTGCAGTACTTTGCTTTGAGCTCCTCTTCTTACCCCCTCCCCATTCCTACCTTCCCAAGCACCAGAGGTATTTCCAGTGACAGCCCCCCGCTGCCCTCCCCTCCCCATGCCCTACCACTGCTCAAGGCAGAGCAGCCCCATTCCCCACACCCAGCTTTCTGCAGAGGAGCTGGACCCCAGCTCCTGCTGAGCAGGGAGGTCACAACCACAAATATTTGTACAGCTTAAAGGCCTCCAATGCTAACTTTTTCTTGTTTCATTCCTCAGATTTTCATTTCCACAGCACAATTGCTGCAGAAGTCACAGGGGAGTACCTCCAAGAAGCAAAAAGCCCAGACTTTGTTCCACCTGCTCACATGACGGCAGAAACTGCAAGCAGTGCAGAAAGGTTTACTAAAGCCATAAATAACTTCATTACATCCGACGCTTTCGGAAAGCATTCTCTAACGCGTGACGCTGGCGCTGCTACCATATGTTAGTACACACAGAAGAGATGTTTCATACCTGCCTTTCTCCAAAGGACATCCCAAGGGCATTAAAAAACCCTTCTATATATGAAATAATGCTTCCATACACGACGGGACTTCTAGGAGATCCAGCATCCTGTTTAAAAAACACTCAAAAGAGATTGTCCAGTCAATACACGTGGCAGAACTCAGCATCTCTCTGCAGCCTACTCCACAAGGGAAAACTATTTCTAACCGTATAGATCTACCCCTGCCAGTAACACCTGCCCAGGCAGGAACTTTTACAGAGATATAAAAGCATCTCGTAACACAAAGGGAAAAGATTTAAGTAAACGGGGGAGGGGAAGAGCTTATTACCAGCACGTGCAGCAAGGAGAAGAGATGCGTGAAGCTGCCGTGCGTTACATGTCCACAGTAAACGACACCTAAAATAGCACTTCTGGCCATGAAAGGGCTGTGTATATAAAACCAAAATAAAAGAACAAAATCTCAGCTTCAAGGGCATCTATAAAATACGCGATTGAAAGAAAATCTCAAACCCTTTTTTGAGAGTCTGATTGATTTAAGCAATGTGAAGACTGCTTTGAGATAACTTATGGTGTTTTGTCACACCTCAGCGACACCGGCAGCCACCAGCAGCAGTGACAGAATAGCACTTGGAAGAACACACATATTTATTTCCTCCATATTTATTTCACTTTAAAATAAATAAGTAATATATAATGAAAAATCAAGATCAAATGACAGACTCAGAAGCAACTTATGGGACTAACCCTTTCCAAAACACAAAAAAGAGAATTATGACATACACAACCAAATCAGCAGCTGGCACTGGATTTTATCCTGCATCTCTACTGGGGCCCAAGATAAACTATTACTTAAAACCTGCAAAAAGATCTGAACTGGGAGGAGCTGAAGCGGACCACTGAGGGGAATAAACAGAAACTTGCCAACTAAGGTAAGAATGGTGAGAAGGTTAGAAAGAGGAATGAGCAGTTACGTTTTATGTGAATTTACTCTCAGTTCTTGAGAGGAAAAACTAGGTGCACAGTAAGAGGTAAGGCTTGGGCAGCTGGGCTGTGCCCAGAAAGCTTCACCACTGCAACTACAAATCTGAGTCAGCTGCCCTGCAAATACCCCACCCAATTCTCAACAGAATTGACAGAAAGAAATCAGGGGTAGTGAGCAACTTGTATTTAGGAGTGGCAATGCTGTTACAGATCCCTGCTACAAACTGGTTTGGGTCAGGGATTCACTCAGAGTTGTTTTGTAAAGATAAGGCTAAGGACAGAATTTAAAGCCAGTATAAAGAGGACCAGGACATGGCAAGACTTCTAAACCAACAGGCTAATTCTCTCAAAATCAGTTATTACTACGTACTCAGCATTTCTCTTACAGCACATAGTGGACAGTAGCAATCAAGGAGCACAGAAACAAGGCAGAGCTGCTTGCCTCGAGCGAGAAAAGAAGCCGTTGGCTAAAGGAGACCCAGAAGTGCTTCAGACTGTGCTTACTGCTCATGTCTCATCCTTACCAGACACCTCCTTTGTGTCGGCATCAAGGGATCTTAACAGGGTCTCAATTTGCCAAGAGCCATCTGAAGATGGACTCGTGCAGGCACGCTGAGGCCACAGTCATCATTTCCAACAGCAGTCATTCGGTCCCCAAAGCTGAACTCGCACCCATGACTGCCCCGTGCACCTGGGACTGGCTGCCAAAGCCCCCACAGCAACCACCACCCCCCGTTTCCCCATTTAGGTTGATTTCTGTGCACGGGTATTAAGCAGAGAAGCAGGCTAAGAACATAAAACCAGCACTAAAATTAGCAGCATGCCACAATGGCTTCAGGCCTTTCACAAACCGTAGGTATAAATAACAGAGCAGCAGGAAAGAAACATCCTTTGGACACAACAAAGCACAAAACAATGGCCGTTCACAATTCCTGCCACACGGTCAGGACAAATGGGCACCATTAAGGTCAACAATTTATGAA
This sequence comes from Actenoides lindsayi, assembly GCA_025331215.1. Classification (NCBI taxonomy): domain Eukaryota; kingdom Metazoa; phylum Chordata; class Aves; order Coraciiformes; family Alcedinidae; genus Actenoides; species Actenoides lindsayi. Next base: position 59,053 of record WTSP01016053.1, read on the forward strand.
GCTTTGTTTCTGCTGGTTTCTTATGTGAACAATAAACTAATCTGTCTGCATTAAACAGTAGGACAGTGGACAGCTGTCATTTTCTGATCTCTGTATCCTAATGGGTTACCTTAGTAACAGCCTTAAGCTGTCTGTTGCCATGGTGAACGAGGTCCATAATTGCTGCAACAGCCCTGGAGGTGTCAAAGTCATCTGCAAACGCAGCCTTCACGGTTACTTTTGTGCTGGCTAGCCTTCAAGAAGAAAAGGTAACGCTTAAGATAAGACAAACAAGATGCCAGCAGTACGCTGAATTCATCAGCTACTCAGCCAGAGGGAGTCATCAAAAGGACATTGTCATTTCCTTCTTAGCTGTCCTATGATGGGCGATGCTGCACTGATCAGGGAAAACACATCCTTCAGCTGCAAAGGGAAAAGACTTGACGCTTGTCAAAGTCTGGAGTGCTACATCCATTCAATAAATACCCAGTTAATCACAGGAGCCAACAACGGCAGAGCAAGGCTAGCCTTAATCACCTAAAAACAGATGGAAAATGAGGTTGATATTAAGCATATTAAAGATTTTGCTAAGTTGTTTTCTCCCAGCAGCCTGTCTCTCATGCTAGCAGCGGGGTTCTCTTCCAAAGCCTCGTCACGCGCATCACTCCAGCACCTGGCAGGAGACCGAGTCGGGGTCAGCTGTGGGCAGCATCCGTCTCGGAAGTGGGGGTTGCCTCTTCATTTCCCAGGGGAGCCCAATCCCAGCCCTGGAATTCCACTTGGCTTGGCCTAGATGGAAAGGTCTGGTGGGACCGTTCATGTTACCAGCGGCAAAAGCCAGCGGGACCCAGCACTTGTGGCCGCAGAGGCAAAGCCCCCCGCTGCGAGCAGGAGGATGGGGACAGCAGCAGGAATAATTGGTGAGCTGCTAACGGCTGCTGGCAGCGTGCTCTGGTACCCAGCCAGGAGAACCTGACCCTGAAAGCACTGACCCAAGGATGCTGTTTCAGGAGAAAGCTCAGGGAGCAGAGTCACCTGGGGAACCTCAGCCTGCCCTAGAACCTCTGGAGCTGTGCTGAACCTTGTTTGGAGTGTTTCTGCCTTGGAACACCTGCCTCACTTCAGGAATCAGATGGCTGCTGCCCTACTTCATTCCTCCCAACATTCTCCCCTGCAAGCTTCCCCCTCTCCCCTGAATATCTACCATTTTCCTAATTAAGAGCTCTGCTTTATTTTGGTTGTTTTCACATCTAACAATGCACAAGCTGTGCCCTCCCGTGTCCCCCACTGGCAATCCATTTCAACTTCCCCACGTGCCACATGTCTCGGCCTTATCTCTCACCAACAGGTCTCCGGCAGCCTCCCGCCAAAGGACTCGAGTTAAGGAGTCGCGGCATTTGGCCAAAGCAACTCCGCTTCCCTGTAACGCGCTGGTCCCAGCGGCCCCCGCACGCCTCGGCCGGTGCGGCCGCAAGCTCCCCGGCAGTGCGGGGCCTGCACCGCAGGGAAGCTGCCTCTCACCTCTGCGGCACAGGCTGCTCCCCTCTGACCCTCCATCCCAGAGCCGTCTGCCCACACCCCGCTTCCGGGTGCTCCGTGCCCCTCCTGCCTCAACTCCAGAGCACTGCACTCCGCACGTCCCTCTCCTGGAAGATGAGCTGGTTTCCCAAGGGACTCTGAAGATTTTCCTCACCCCTGTCACAATAACCGTAATTTCTTGTTTCCCTGTGACATCCCTGCCTCTGGACAGTTTCTCAGTAAGCCCTTCCCTCATTTGCTGGCACAGTGCCAGCCACCTTGGGCACACAGGCCCACCTGCCCAGGCTGTATTCCCTTCCAACTGCCCTTGTCAGTCACTAACACCCAGTTCCACTTAGCACCCTACGGCCTCACAACTTCAGTCAGAACCTGGCCTTATACAGCACCCGAGAGAGGTAAAGATCCCGTGTTGGGACAGGCACACTACCTAACACAGAGGTTAAAAATAAAATTAACTAAGTGTAGCAGACTGCAACGAAAAGCAGCTGGCTACAAAGAGAAGGAAAAAAGCAGCTAAACCAGCTGCCCTTGGTGATGGCTGGCAGGGAAGACTGCTTCTCTTTTCCCGCTTGTTGTGCGGAGCTCAGAACACCACACTGCCCGCTCAGCCTGTCAGCAAACTACTGCTCACGTAACCACAACCTTTAAGATACAGGAGGTGCACTTACCTTTCCCACAGTACGTCTTCTCTAACAGGGTCACATACCAGCTGTCCTTTTATATAAGCATTTGCATCTCTTGTAAACGAGGAGACTGCCTGAAGAAGGTGCTTGGCATCATCCATGCTCTCGTCACTAAATTCTACGGCTAATAAAAAAAAATTTAAAAAATTATTCGGGTATTATGACAGAGAGGATGTTGTCTGTCAGACACAGGAACAATATTCTGAAACTAAGTCATCCCAGGAAAAGTCTGTTATTATTTGTCATAGCAAACTTTTCTTACAATTAACTGCATTTATCATTAAAACCTCTGTTCTCTATGTGCCCTAGATAAATCAAATCAATATAAAAACCAATCATTACACATGACAAAGCATAAGCTACTGAAAAGACTGATTCAAAGAGTGACTGGAAGGTGACTGAAGCAATAGCTACTTGACTTTAAGTATTTATTCCATTACTGAATCTCTCAGTGAAGATATTACTCCAAAGCATTTGGATTTGATATACTTATAAGCACTCATCCCCCACCCCAGATTTAATTTGGCAAGACCTATCTCTGATCTCACCCCTACTTCTGTTCCTATTCTAATTTAGGTAGACACAATCTGTATCTGGAGACCTCCGAAGGGACCTAATCCTCATCACTGACTCTGAGAAATACAGGCACTTAAAGGGCTGCTTCACCAGCACATAAAATCCAGATGGACCGAACATTCTGCAGTGTAGACTCTGCACCATGTTCAGTGGGACTCTTGCTCTGGCAGGAAACCGCACTTTGGGAACTATCAGTGTCCACTTCTGCTGGCTTGGGGCTAAGCAGGTTCCTCTCACCTTCTGTCCTGCTTTAAGTGAGAACAGAATTAATTCTGCTCAGCGATTTTACTGTTCAGCTCAGTTCTAACTGCTCTGTCTGAAGTCAGCAGCATGTTTCTAGCTTCTAGCAGTGAAAACACCCCATGTTTAGAGTCAGTACCAAGGGTTGGGGTGCAGACCAAGGCCACTGCTGGGTCTTGTGTACCACATTGGGGGGTGCAGAAAGTCAAAGGCTGCACCTGTGGGGAGGAGCAGACAGGACAGGTGACCCTAAACTGACCAGCAAGGGATTCCAGCCCACAGATGTCATACTTGGTATAAAGCTGAGGGATCAGGAGGGTCAGGCTTGGCTCAGGTCTTCTAGCTTCTTCAGTGACTCTGATTTTGCCTTTGATCCTGCTCTGTGTGTTCCTGAATCCAGCACCGGAATCCGGCTCCTGTCAGCCTCTGGGCCCAGTCTGGGACTCTCCCAGTGCCTGCTCCACAGCACCAGTGTGACAGTGATGCAATTGCCATCAGGGGTGGGGGGGTAGTTCGATACTGGTTTTGTATGTATTTGTATACATTCCACTGCTATTATTATCATTTTAATTTTCATTAAAGCTGTTCTAGTTTCCTTTTCTAATCACCAAGTCTCTCTCCCTTATTACCTTTCTCTTGCCCTTTGGGGGCGGGGGGGAGGGGGGTTAACAGAGAGCATCTGTTACAGGTCTAAAGGGCTGCCCTGACCCTAAACCATGACACCTTGCCTGTGCCCTCAGAAGTGCAGGTGCTGGTCTGCCCCCCACCACTGTTACCATGAGCTACCATCAGCAAGAGGCGCTTTTGTTCATTTGTACAGTAATGAGCAATTTTCTGGAACGGAGCACTTGGACCCCATGCAAGACAGCTCATCTAACATTCACAGAAGTTGTGCCCACCCAGGACAGGCCCAAGTTTCAATGTATTCTTTCCCCAAACGTTCCCAAGCAGAGCTGATTACTCGAATCAAAGCATCATTCGTAGCCAGGGCAGTGTCACTTCACTGTCTTCTGCATGCCCTCTGCACGACGGTCCCACAGCTTGCAGCGCGTTCCTCATCTCATCAGCACTGAGCATCACCTGTAGTTCCCACAGCACTCCCACCTCTGGTCCTGCAGAGGTTACAGCCGCCTGCTTCCTGCAGTTACACAGCGCTGCCCAGACAGGGACTCTTCAGGGCAGGCAGTCTGGGCAAGGGGACGGATCTCAGAGGGCAGAACCGGCCAGATGCAAGACCTGACCTTGGTTCCATTAGCCTAAATCCCAGAGAAGCCTCACTGTTTAAAGCAGACTTTCTGTAGGAAAACTAAGGCGATAAATCTGCACCTGTATTTGTCAGATTTTCCACTTGTACTTAAAAATCTGCATCCCTGCCTCATTCACACTGGTTTTAACATGAAGCTTTACTCAGCTTTTAAAAAGACCAATGTACAGACTTTTGAGAAAACAGCGAGGTACTGAAAGAGATTGTTTATATCCACCCAGATTACTCAGCTGATTACCCTGGTTACAGGAACTCCAGAGGAATCCCCGATGATGGTTGGTCCTGGGGAAGCCCTGTTAGATTGCAGCCATTCCTCCTCCCTGGCTCCCCGCCCTCTCCTGAGCCGCTGCCGGCAGGCACCGCAAACCCACAGCGTGGCACCAGCGAGCCCAGCTCTTACCAACCTTCACCCTACTCCCTCCTCCTCCCCTCCTTTGCCACCAAGGGCATCATTACTGCAGCACTAAATTACAAAACGTGCTTACTACCACCATCAAGGACTGAAAGACCAGAGGGACCATGTGTTACAGGTCATTTTGGGAACCCATTTTGGTTCTGGTGACGAGGGGAGCATTCTGGGGACAGAACCCCACTGCTGGCAGCAAGCTCACAGCTGCTTTGCCTCACTGCATAAAGCAAAGCCAGTGCTGATGAGATGCAAGAGGAAGAGCAGTGCCTCAGAATGGGGTCCCACAAGGCTTCAGAGATGGCACCTCTCCTTTTAAGCTGCACACAGAAGCAGCCTGGCTGGCACGCTGATAGTGGGGCACCATGCTGCTGCCTGGGACACCTAGGAAAGACCTTTGCCCAACAGCCCCAGGTGGGCCAAAGGGTGGTGATTCAGGTCAAGAAGAGGACAGCCAGAGGCAGCAGCCAAAGCAGAAGGTCCAGATCACCACCACTGTCCCCAGAGCTCAGTTTAACTCTGAGCAGCTCTGCCTCATCAGCCTGGGCAGGCAGAGAGGGTGATGGAGCAGATGGACCTCGTGCAGAGACACGCTGTGGAATGGTGATGATGTTCTGCATCAAAACCTCTTTCCTCCAACTTCTCCTCCACAGGCAAGGCTTTATCCTCCCGGTGACAATGACCACCTCAGGAAGGGGCCTCCAGTCCCATAAAACACAAACACTTCCCTGAATGTGCTCCTCCAGCCTTTTCCCCTCCATGGTTGGGGCAGTCTGGAGTGGAATTAGCCTCCAGCTGCCAGTGCAGGAAACTTTTCCAGCACACACTGAGGCAGGGGGTAGCCCAGACCACAAAAAAAAAGGTCCATTCCAAGCCCAAGATCCATGTAAGCCACAGCACCAAGTATGAGCTACATTCCCAACTGTCAGGCACTGCCCTCCCCTGCGTGCCAACGGGCACGGTAACGTCCCCCACACCTACACTCCAGCAAGTACAAAAGGCTCTCCCTCTCAGGCAGGGAGGGCAGGTACCACTGCCAGCAGGTTTAGGCTACAAAAGGCTTTTTAGGAACAAACAGAAGGTGCTCAGAGTCTCACTTCTAATAATACTTAGGAAACAGCAAGACGAGCAGGAGTGCGGTAAACTTCTCTCCAGACCAAAGTGGGTTGGCAGCAGGGACACAAACTGACAGGCCCCCCAGTAAATAGCTGGCTCAGCAGGGACTGACTCCAGGTCTCTGACAGGTCCACGAATAACAGCACCCTACCTCCTCAAGTGGAGGTGGCAAGTGCAGCAGACCTTCAAGCCAGCCCTTGATGCCGCCTGGCTTACTGGTACCGTACCCTGACATGACACCCCTGGGTCCTTTCATCAAAGCCACCTACATTTGCACAGGCAGCTCTCTGGTTTTAATCACTGGAAGGTGTTTAACTTAGAAGCAAGGCAAGAAAGGGAGCTTCAAGCTTAGAAATTCCCAGCCATTCTGCTTTTGTTTACAGGACAAACATATGTATATGGGAGTGCTGTAGGTGTCAGCCTTTTTAATTCCTTTGTTTTACATACCCAGCTGTTCAAGGCTCCCAGCTGCAGCTGGGGAGCCATTTATGTCTGCACAAGATATCTCCTCTCCCCAGCCAGCCCCAGAGGAAGCAGCCAGCTCTGCCACTGCCCTGCATCCCAAAACAGCCCGTCATGCCACCACCCTGCCAACTCACCTCACCTTGGCAGTGCTCCCCATTGCCTGCCCCCTCTTCTGCTCCAAAAGGAAGCTTGTTCTGCAGCAAACCTCCCACCTGCATCCACTCCTCCCTCCCTCGATGGGGGGCAGCAGTTAATAACCAGCATTCTCTTTACTGTCCCATGCTTCAAAATATTTCAGGGATACATGCTCTCAACTACCTGAAAGGATGTTGTAGTGAGGTGGGTGTTGGTCTCTTCTTCCAGGTGACTAGTGATAGGACCAGAGGAAATGGGCTTAAGTTGTACCAGGAGAAGTTTAGGTTGGATATTAGGAAAACATTTTTTCCTAAGAGTGGTGAGGCCTTGGAACAGGCTGCCCAGGGAGGGGGTGGAGTCACTGTCCCTGAAGGTATTTAAAAAAATGCCTAGATGTGCCACTTCAGGACATGGTTTAGTGTTCCTGATAATATTTAGTAGATGGTTGGACTTGATGATCTTGAAGGTCATTTCCATCCTTAATGATTCTATGATCCTACATAGCATTCATGATGCCTTCAGCTGTCTTAGGAGGCTCCACCAGGAAGATCAGGTGGGTGGCTACCACACGCAGCTAGATGTATCAACAAGCAAAAAGACTTCTCAGTCCAAGGACAGCATGTCTATAAAGGGATTGCAGCGTGCTGCACACTGATGGACAGTAACGAGCCACAGAGCCATAACCACACCAGCTCCTCCAGTCACTGATAGAGGTCCTTTATCTGCTTTTTTCAGCCTGGAGAAGAGAAGGCTCTAAGAAGACTTTATTGCAACCTTCCAGTATCTGAAAGGGCCCTACAAGAAAGCTGGGGAGGAACTTTTTACAAGGGCTTGTAGGGATAGGATGAAAGGTAATCACTTCAAAGTGGAAGAGTGTAGATTTAGATTAGAAATTAGGAAAAGTGTGGCAAGACACTGGAACAGGCTGCCAGTAAAGCTGCGGACGCTCCATCCCTGCAAGTGTTCAAGACCAGACTGGATGGGGCTTTTAGCAACCTGGTCTAGTGGGAGAGATGCCTTGCCCATGGCAGGTGGAGTGGAACTAGAGGATCTTGAAGGTCCTTTCCAACCCAAACCATTCTTTGATTCTATGATCTGAGGTAGGTAGAGGCCCACTGAAATAACACAGCAGGCGTTGCCTTGCGCTCCACCATTCCCTTTGCATGCCAGCACGGCCAACAAGCCAGGTGACCCAGTAGCAGTTAGAAAACTACCATCTGCTTTTGGCAGGCCCTAATAATCTGGTAATCCATAAAAAAAACCTCTCCCGGTTCCAAGTAGCATCTGCCTGCTGGAAACCCCCCAGTGTATAGAGGGAAGCTGACAAAATCTCCCACCCCTCTCCCCACCAGCAGCGTTTGCCAGGCTAAGATGGTCATTACGTTATCGAGCGCTGGGGTAAGCGAGCTGCGCTGCACCACAGAACTGCTTGAACACTCAGTATCTCCACAGGACAAAAAATGATAACGCAGCAGGGAGATAAAAAGTTATTAGCAAGCCTTTGTCATACCCTATGGGAATGTAAGGCAAAGCTCCACCCAGATCCGTCTCTAAAAACAGCTGATCGTGACCGAAATACAAGTGACTGCAACAGATGCAGATGGGAGATGGAGGGAATTCATTAACTGAAAGTGCAATTAACCGAGAGTCACAATTAACTGCAGCTCAGGAAGGTATTTAGATGGATGGTTATACACTGTGCTTGCCCAAACAAGAGCCCAAGAGCAGTCCCCCAGAGCACTGCCAGTCTCCCTGCGCAGCGAAGGGGAAGGGCTCAGGGACAGCCCGCTCCTTCCCCACCCCGGGGAAGCCACGCAGGGCACAGAACCAGAGAAGCACCAAGGCTGGAAAAGACCTTTAAGATCAGCAAGTCCAAACATCAAGCCACATCTCAACAAATAAGGGTTTCTTTGCCTTACCTGAGCTGTATCTGCTGCGCAAACAAAACATCCTGAATTGATCTGAGGAAAATTTCTTCAGGAAATCCTAAACTCCAGCCACAAGAAAAATAAAGACAGCTTTTGCATTTTATCAAACAATTTCTTCAGGAGATGTTCCACTCCCCTACAACTAGTTTCACAGTATATTCCAGACAAAGTAACAGGACAAATAACTCATTTTTTTAGTTTAAGACAGGCATAAAGCTTTCAATTGTAACACTGGTTTAAAGTCTAAACTAAATAAAATCTAATTCCATAAAAGATAGATGTGCATGCACATACACATGGTATCAACAAGTGCACAATGGCAAATATAAGGCAGTGAAAAGTACTTTAATTATGATCAGACACTCTATAAAGACCTTTGCTAAAAACAAACTGAAATTACCATCCTAAAACTGGGATACAATCTTGCAGAAAAGGACAGCCCCTGAGCTTTGCAAACTTTATGAAAAAAAGAAAGCTTTCTTAAAGAAAAAAACAAACAGGTGTACTACTTCGGCAGGACTAGACTATGAAGGAAAACAGGGAGTGAACAAAAAGAACTTTCTTTTTTTAAATACTGCTAGAGTTTATCAGTGTTGATTATGAAACCTCATTAATCTCAACCTAATATTTATCGAGCTTTTAAAATACTTTACTATAGTAAATAGTAAATTATTACAATGAATTTATGATAATAGTATAAATAACTGTTTTAAATGCATGGAAAGTGCACTGATAAAACATTCAATCAGTTCCAACTCTGCTCTCAGTAAAGCTGGTAAGTTTGTAACACTGAAATAGAAAATCATACAAAGTCGGTACAAGGGAGAAAATATGGGAGATGTATTTGCTTAAAGATGCCTATTTTGAAATCTATCTTCTGCTACCAAACTAAACCAGCCTGAACACTGAAGGCAGCAAAGTGTCAGCAATGTGCTGTCTCCCAAGTGAAAAACAGAAAGAACTGTGGCAATCAGGGCAAGCTAAATCAAGAAATACATGGGAATACTGTTTCGTTTTCATGGGTGGGTGGTTTTCTTTTTGGGGTTGTTTTGGGGGGGTGTGTTGTTTTTCGGGGTTTTTTTGGGTTTGTTTGTTTTTAGATAAACCATACAGCTGAGTGTACCTGATGTGCTCAACAGCTCTACACCACTATACAGAGGTAGAACAATATGAGGAAAGGATTGAAAAAAATTCAAATTTGGAAGAGGCCCATCCAAACTGGGAAGGAAAAAAAAAAAAAAAGCAAACAAAACCCCCCCAGCCAAACAAAAAAAACCAAAACAAACAAAAAAACTACCAAAAACAAAACCACCCCAATTCTGCCTTTTGTTAAAATCAGAGAACAGAGAAAATACCACAGCTCTTTCAAAGCAGGTTGTTCAGCCAGGCATTGCCACAACATGCTTGATTCTGGGGGTCAGAATTAATAATTAGTTATAACAAAACAAAACACAAAACAAGTACACAAAAAAAATCCCAGAGAAAGGGACAAGGGGGAGGGAAAACAGGGCAGCTGAAGGCAGAGGATGCAGGGCAGCCACGCCTGGGTGCAGGTGGCCACTGGCACACTGGTCCTGGACAGGTCTCCCCTCTTCCAGAGCAGGCATAAAAAAAATACACTTCCATGTAGGGATTCTTTTGTTTTGTTTTTGTTAAGATTCAGGAAGGCTGTACAGGAAGAAATTTGTTTTGCTGGACTGAAAATTGCCTACAGAGGAGGATTAATACTTGACAACTGTGTCTAAGGATAGAAATTAAAAGGGGAGACCCACAAGGGAAGAGCAACGGGCCTGAAGATTTTGTTTTCAGCACGAAGAAGTCCCAAGCGCTGATGTGGAGAGGAACATTTTCGACACGTTATTTTCAACTGCCTGCATTGCATGTGTGGCCATTTCCCCACCCTCTCCTCGTCTGCTGAGAATGAAAATGGTGAGCGATGGGTTCTTTTCCTGGGGGAGTCAGGGCTTAACTGCACCCAGACAGCATCAGGAGAATTAAGAATAAAGCAGCTCATATTGAACTCCTTTTTAAAGGGATTTTAATTAAGTCTTCCGAGAGGGCAAAGGGAAACATATGTGCTGAAACAGCTTCTCAGGCTTTGTCTAAATGAAAGCCATTACCCACTTCTAGCAAGAGGAGCCACCCTGGTGCCAAGCACAGCTGGATGCACACGCCCGGCAGAGAAACCCCGCTCTGGGACACACCAACAACTTTGGGACACAGTAAAACAGGACATATTCACGTGGCTTGTGGGTACCAAAAGACAAAGCTCTCCGTGCATCATCAAGGTCACTGTATGAAATAAAGGAGAATATGAGAGCCATGGCTGGCACAGTGCAGCTGCAGGACACCCAACAGCTTCCTGAACAAGTGCTGGCACTGTGTCCTATTTCACTTCATGCTGAGCAAAGAAAAAACGTCTGCTCTTTTCCAAGTCCAAAAAGCACACATGCTATTAGGAGTGGACAGATGAGAACCCATCACTATAGAAGAGCATAACTTAGGTTGGAAAAGACACTTGAGATCATCAATTCAAACTGTCAATCTGTAACACGAAGTCACAGAATCCTAGAATGGCTCGGGCTGGAAGGGACCTCCCAAGGTCATCTAGTCCAGCCCCCCTGCAGGGAGCAGGGATACCCTCAACTAGACCAGGCTGCTCAGAGCCTTGTCCAACCTCACCTTGAATATCTCCAGGGATGGGG
>WTSP01016053.1:70188-98287 GCA_025331215.1 Actenoides lindsayi
AGGCTGGATGGGGCTCTGAGCAACCTGCTCTAGTGGGAGATGTCCCTGCCCATGGCAGGGGGGTTGGAACGAGATGATCTTTAAGGTCCCTTCCAACCCTGACAATTCCATGATTCTATGATCTTTCACTGCAGCATAAGCACGCGCTCCAAGGTTTTCTCAAAAGAGGGCTGTGATTAATATTTACATATTACAAACATACATTGCTTCAATTCACAGAAGTAGATTACCTTAATTGTTACGTAGTTTTTTAATGACTTGGACATTTTTTCTTTACTTCCTTTAACATGCAAATGACCTAGAATAACAACAACAACCAAAAAAAAAAAAGAAAGAAAAGAAAAATCAGGATAAATGAGCATGTTTCTGAATGGGGAGTGAATGAGAAAGACTGCACTGAGTGAGACACTGGAAACACTGGAGGCAGCATATGCTGTGATGGGTATGTGCCAACCATTTCAATGCAACACACAACATATTTTTCAATAGCTTTGCCTACAGTCCTGCACACCTCTCCATCCTCAGCTTTTGTGGAGTGAATTTTAAAACACAAGCAAATGTGGGGTTTTAAAAAAAACAAAACAAAACAAAACCCAAAACAAACAAAGAACAAAAAACCACCCCAAACAAAAACCAAAACACACAAAACAAAAAACCAAACCTAAACAAAACCAACCCAAAGCATGACCACCATGAGCAGAGACATTAATAAGGAAAGAACAGAAGTCTTCCTGCTCAGAATTGATAATAAACTGATAAAAACAAGCATGCAAATACTTTTCAGTCTTCACAGTAACTCTATCTGTTACTCTTGACTCTTAAAAAATAGTTTAAGACCTTTAAAGATCTTCCAGTGATCTCATATTACAGTACTCTTGAAACTCAAACAGTTTTCTGTACTTAGTACTTGCTGGTGGCTGATACACTAGGTTTTTTTAATTCAAAAGTTTATCGTGCTGGTTCAAAATACCTTATGTATAAAATTAATTCTCTGCACATTCCCTATTTCTCCAGGCTTTGGGAGACTGAGAAAAAGAAGAGAGAGGGAGGGGTGTAGCTATGATGCCTAATTTGAATTATCTTATTTTAAAATACCATCTCTGAGCATTGCTAGAGCTTTCAATAGCCATGTGGATCGTTGGCTTGCAGGGCTGTGGTACAAGAAAAAGTTAGTACCCATCTCCATTGCATTTAGGAGAGCACGTAGAGCTTGCAAAGCAAGCAAGCAAGCCCAGAGATGGGCACCCTCAGGCTATGTGCTCCCGGGCCTCATCCATGCCAGCCCCAGCACCACTGCTGATGGAAACCACAGCACCAGAGAGATGCTGAATACGTAGCAAATAAAAGACTACTCGGCACCATTTCAGAAATGTCATTAAAAGCCTTAATTGGCTTCTCCTAATAAAGGAGTAGTCCTGTAAGTTATTGAGCACCCACAAGTAACATACAATTTTCAGGCACTTTGCGAGCTGCACTTACTTGAACTTAGAGGCAGATTTTTAAGCAGGAACTTTTCCTGCTCCCTAATGCCACATTAGCACTCTGCATTCTGTCAGATCCAGCAGCCCAGTGCTACCAGTGCCTCAGACTGCTCTGCAAGGACAATAAATACATGGTTGTGCTCCTGCTTCTAGAGGTGGTGGCAAAAGCAGCATGTCTTGCTCCACAGCCCTCTGCATTTTGTGCTACTTTCTGCACAGCGCTCTTGCTGCAGCCTTGCCTGGAACCCTCTCTCTTCCACAAGCAAAAAAAGTCCCCATTATGCTTGGCTGGATACAAAAGCAACACACTCACACCTGGGTAAATGGACACAAAAAGCATCTTGTTTCACTCCATGGCTATTTCTGACAACGATTCAAAGCAGCAGGGATTCACTGTCAGAAAGCTACCTCCAGTTCTATCCCAATCACCTGGAAATTTAAGTTTGCACACCACACTCTATGAAGAGTAGGAAAGAATCAAAAGATTTAGGGATACAGAACTTCAGCTACAGCAGAAATCTGCTATCAATCAAAAAAATCTCATTTTCATCATGTTTGTCCTAACCACCAGCAGGTGAGGCCATTTCCACCACTGTGCCATTAAACTCAAGAATCATTTAGGTTGGAAGAGACCTTGAGGATCGAGTCCAACTGTTAACTCAGCATTGCCAAGTCCACCACCAAACCCTGTCCCGAAGCACCACATCTATACATCTTTTAAATACCTCCAGGGACAGTGAATCAAGCACTTCCCTGGTCAGCCTGTTTCAGTTGTTGACAACCCTTTCAGTGAAGAAATTTTTCCCCATGTCCATTCTAAACCTCCTCTGATGCAACTTGAGGCCATTTCCTCTTGTCCTGCCACTTGTTACGTGGGAGAACAGACCACCACCCCCACCTCCCTACAACCTCCTTTCAGGTAGTTGTAGAGAGCCATAAGGTCAGGGCCCTCAGTAAGAACATTCAGCCTTCCAGAGACACTGGACACCTGCAGCTCTTGCAACTCCAGTAAAAGCCACAGAAAAACTTCTCCTGGGAGAAGAGGAAGAGCCTGGGTATGATTATTTTTTTTCTTTTTTCAAAGGTGCCAAAGTATTTTGTTACTCAACTTTAGGCAGCCAAGCTTAAAGTAGTTTGATTATGTTTTCCTAATAAGGTACAGGTAACATCTGAATTTTAAAAACCACTCTTTTTCAAGAGTTCCAGCCCTTAGAATGATTTCATTAAAGAATCACAAAACCCAAGGACTTTCATAACTTTGGCCTGGCGCTCTTCCCAGAGTACAAGCAGTCTAAAAATAAAGTCCTTATAAGAAGATTTATCCTCAGTGCGGGGATTTTCTTCCTCTAATGGGGATTGCTCCTTCAATTCTGAGCCTGCTAAAATTCTGAAGTCTGTTACCAGAATAAATCATTTCTGAAGCTGATTAATTTGCCCTAAATAATTCACACTACCATCCTCCAACAAAATTTTTTTGACTTAACGAATGTAATCTGTCAGCTCCTACAGAACCTCAGCGTTCAAACTGCCCTTGGAATTAAGTTCTTCCCCCACTCTCCCCTTGTTTTTTTTTTTTTGAGAAATTGACTCCTGTTTATTTAGTTAGTTTAAGAGAATATTTCCCCCATAGTTTCAATTCTAAGCTTGAACAGTCAGATCCACTGGCTTTCACCCAAGGCTCCACCCAGCAGTAACCAGCACACCTCAGGGGAAGCGCAGGGAATTTCCCAGCACCTTGGGAGCAAAGCACACCCCGGGGGATGCACCAGTCTCAGGACAATCACTGTTGATTTTTAACAGGCTCCACACTGGGAACTGAAACTAGGATGCAGTGTTAATTCCGTACAGCACAAATATACATAAAAAAAGAAAGCCCAAGGAATTCCCAGAGTGTAGCTCAGGCTTAACTCTGTATCTCTTACTCAGGGAAGCAGCTCAGAGAGCTCACCAAGACATCTTGCACAAAGAACTGTTCAGCAAAAAGAGGGACTGCAGACTTGAACCTGACTGTCTGTTGACTTCAGTTGATAATTCAGAACCACCGTGGCTGAAATAAGAACCATCAGCCAGAACAGCGCTGGTACCATTGGACAACACTGTAGTTCAAAGCACTGTAGAGTACAAACTTCACTGCAGCACTGTCTTGCAAAGCCAGGCAGTATCACGCTAAAGACCAAGCAAGCAAAAGACCCTTTGGTACAGTTTTGTCAGGTGTAGCCAGCAAGTCACCTCTATGGGAGCAGACAAGATCTGTGACATCTACGGGCTACACCAATAGCAAGCTACTCACACTTCATAGGAAAGCAGAAAGACACTGCAAGCCACTCACAGAACTAGAGAGGGTTGAGAGACCACGGTGATGAGACTCAGTGTCTCCACTGTTCTACAGAGCCAAGGGGCAAGTGACTTGGTCTTTATGTAACCCACGGGTGTCACAGACCTCCTTGTCTCTACCCACCAGTAACCTCATGGGCCATGCCTGACCAGAGTAGACCAAAGCATCTGACTCACTTGGTCTTCATCATGAACCTTGTTTCTCAACATCACTAGCTGTAATGCCACTGGTGAATAAAAAAAAAAAAAAAAAGTCTTCCCAGGAGAACTTATAGTTACAGGTATGCAAATTGAGCACACACAATGTCCAGTGGTTGGCTGCTGCAGCAGAACATCTGCCTGCAAGGCTTCCCTCACATTTCAAACCATACAAAACATCCCAGCTTAAGATGTTTCTCTGTAGAATCACAACTTGGTGAGCTCTGTGAGTTCACCAGTTCAAGCATTTTAGTATTCTCTCCATTCTTATTTTCCAGTACTAAGATGTCTTTTCTTATCATGACTTTCACCATGTTTACAAACACAGGCTATTTCATTCTGCATGCTATGGAAAACTTGGGTTTAAGCGCACAAGCAACTGGTGCTGAGAGATGTTGGAGAACAAGACTAGTTTATTCTACTCTCAATGCTTTTAAAACATTACAAACCAAATACCTGCCCACACGCCACCTCCACTCCCTGCCTTCAAATTCTGTGGGGTTCTGGTTCTATGACAGCAAGACTTTCTGGTTTTAGGAGGATTACATAAACGTATATAGAAAATATCAACCAGTTTCATCCTCTTACTGCAGGACTGTTACAGCAAAATATAATTAAAAAGGAAGTCTATGACAAAGAACACTCTCAAACTTCGAGGAAACTCAAATGAAAGGGAATTACATTCTACAGGAAAAACTCTTCTTTCAACATTTTTAATTAGGAGTAAACCCTGTGCATGGGTAATGCATATACTGTTATTATTTGGAAACTTCCCCGGATGAATTCAGGAATATTTCACTGCAACTGCTTTATTAATAAAGGCTTTCATTCTACAGTTTCAAGATTCACTCTCATTTAAGTTTCTTCACTTAGTGAGGACAGGGAATTGGTCACTGTAGAGAAGCATCTACTTTCATATCTTGAAAATCCCAAGCCTACAAAACCCCAACCATTACATTGGTACATGCCTTGCAGGTGATTAGTATTTTACTTACCTGAATGCAAGAAGTAATTCCCCCATTGCTCACACTGATGATACACTTCACACTGTGCGATTTCATTTTCATGATGAGGAAATGCAAGATCTATTCCACCAGTATGGATGTCCAGCTGCTTTCCAAACACTGCACTGTAAAAATATTTTCCTGATTAGTAAGTGCAACACTATAAAAGCCTTGCATAAAAAGAAGTGCAGAAAAGAGTAAGATAAAACAACAGAAATTAAAGTGTACAATTTAATGATTCCAGTTGTAAAACAGTATTTTACACAGATCTTGGATGCTGAAACTGCTGCAGAACTTGTATGGACAGGATCAATATATATGCCCGTGGTTATTATTATTATTTTAATATTATTTTAGTTAATAATTATTAATTATTTTTCTAACAAAGAATGGCAAGCTGGACATCTCCCTTGTTCTGCTGCAGTTTCAATAGCAGACATCTGCCTTCACTGCAACCGTAACTTCAAAGTGACAAACATTTCTGTAAGTTTAGCATATCTTGCACCTTTTCTGTAAGAATTCAGGCAACATTATACGTAGTCATGACAGAAAATGCTTAGTCCTATATTGTTATCATGTCAAAAGGCATTATTATAAACTCTGATCTCCCCAGGCCATCCCTCTCCTCCCAACGGCACTGCTGCACCATCAGCGCAGGTCACCCACGGGCTTGCCCAGAGCAGGCCTCTCTGCAGTTACTGGGGTCTGCAAGTAAGGGATTCGTGCAGCAACAAGGCAGACTCGGTAGCTTTCTGGTTAAGTACCAAGAGTCAAGGCTGCTACAGCCCATCCACTGCTCCATCAAGTCCCTGTTAGGTCACACTGGGCAAGTGAGTAACTTCATTTTGCTCGTCTTAAAGACGACACTCGCTCCCTCCCAGGGAGGTAAATCCACACGAGCTGCCCAGAACCCAGGAACACTCAGGCCCCACACACGTGCCCGTGAGCGTACACACTGACACACGCAGTCTTCAGTGTTTCTCCACGGATCACGTTAACGTGTCGCTTGTGGCAGCTGGCTAGATATTAATACTTCTGTCTCTTTTAGGGAGAAACCACCCTGTTAACACCCTGGGTCACAACGGCTCTGCAGAAGCTGTTGGGGCACAGAGGAAAAAGAAAACAAGGAGAGAGGGTGGAGGAAACAGCAGCTGTTGCCATTTTCCAGCGTGCCCCTCTGCTTTTCCCTGTCTGCCCCTAAACCAGCTCCAGCACAGACCTTCCCAGGAGTGGCCCAGCTCATGCCTTCCCTCGTGCCATCTACAGAGGAGCGCCGGCCACTCGCCATTTCCTCCAACAAACCCATGAAGAGCTGGGAAGAGATGGATCTGCCAAGTGCTCAGGGGCAGGAGAAGCAGCCCATCTCACTGCAGGAGAAACTCCAGAGAGGAGAGCAGACCTCGGGCATGGCAGCTGGTTCCCTCCTCCAGGGCTGCAACACAGGTGATGCCTTTCACTTTCACATTTACCTTCCCCAGGCACGCTTCAAAATCAGCTCCCACAGCTTAAGGTGCTTTGAGATCTAAGGCAAACCAGACGGGTAAGTAGGTATTGCTTAAAATGGGCCTCGGACAGCTAACTGGGAGAGCAAAACTTTTTAGGTCACTTATCAAAATAAGCTCTCCACTTTTCACGGTTCCAGATTGCTACACTGGCACTCTGCACAGGTCAACTCTCACTTACACGGCAGGAGCCTCATCCAGCCACAGTAAAGTAAGTTTTTACAGAGAGAAATGCAGCCTATAAAGAACACCGCGTTAGCCAACAGGCCATTTTGCAATTGCTGTTTCTTACCTGCGCACTTCTGACACAGGTTGAATTTCAAGTACAGCATATTTTTGTGCATTTCATTTGCTTTAAAAACCGATTCACAGTGCTGAAACTATTTACAGGAAAGAAAAATTACTCTTCTAAACCTTTTCACAATCAGGTAGTAATTCCTAACAACCCCTGGTGCACCACCAAAGCATATGAAAGAGAACCTAAAGCACCCGTTCCATCTACTTTCAGCCTGGGTTGAAAACTAAGTTAAACAGAGCCAGATCTAAATAATTTGTTACTAGCTTCCAAAAAGACTAATGCAGTACCACTATCAATCTTCCAGGAGAGAAGAGTTAAAAGTATCTTTTTATAAAATACAAATTAATAGCTCTTAAGTCAGTATAGTGCAGGACAAAGTACACTCGTGACATCCCAAATTGCACGACGTATTCATGTTAAAACCGGTGCTTTCTACTGAACAGGGAAAAAAAACCAACACCCCTCCAATAAAAAAACCCAAACAACAACAAAAAAACCCACAACACAACAACAACCAAAGCAACACAAAAAACCAACCCACCCTACCATAACAACCAACACTTGCAATACTCCTGCTACCACTGCACTGTGACTGAAAACAAAAACCAGTACTAGATTTAAAATCCAAGAAAGCTGACCTTGATATTGTGGAACACTCAATGTGCCATCCAGGTCTTCCTTTTCCCCAGGGAGAAGTCCAAGACAGCTCTTGAGGTTTGGCAGCTTTCCACAGGGCAAAATCTTTACCATGTCGTTTATCAGTATCAACTGCCAAGAGTAAGTGATTTGTTAAGGGGCTATGTCTCAGGGAAAAAGAAAAAAAAAGGAAAATTAAAAAAACAAAAAGGAAAAAAAAAAAGAGTAAATGAAGGCAAATGGAAGTACTTGTTCAGTGAACTGCTCAGATTTTAATCTCTATCACTCGATGTCTCCTCCCTTTTCCCGTATACAGGGATTCCAGTTTATCAATCAAGCATTTGAAAAACATCCACTGAATTACATTTTTGCGGGTTAAAAAGCTGGATTCAGGATGCTTTAATACATCCTATCCTTTTAGTCCTTTCAGCCCTTTCTGATTTTACATCATTCATCGAGTTACTCATCAGCCAGTTTCCCAGAACAAACAGATTGCACAGCAGCAGAAAAAGGTAACAAAACCAATCCAAACCAAAACCCACAAACAAAAAAAACCCAAACCAGAATGTTTTCTTGCAGACTTAGGTAGGTTCGAGTTCATATTCTATAAAATCAAGAGCTTGAGATGAGAATCAAAACTATTCTTGGACAGTAGCAACCTTTGAGTATCATTTTCACCAAGGGCTTCTCTACAAAAGGCCACTTCCCCAGCTGTAGTTGTTGCTTCCTTCACTACACAACCAAGGTTTTAATTCTTTTTGCCGCAGCGCGGCGGAGAGGACAGTTCATCTCTGCTGGCTCCTCACCCCTAGCTAGACACACACCGCTCCCTGGCAGGAGCTACAGAACGCTGTTCTGGACTCTACATTTTTTTGCTGACCGATACGTGACCTTGCATTTGACTGACGCAGGAAAATACACTGATTTGGCTTGAAGGGATGCAGCTTGGCAAGCAGCTCTCGCTGATTTAAGTTCCCTTATTTAACACCGATCATCAGTTTTATCAGCAGTTGATGCTAGATCTCCTCCTCTTCTCTACTTATTTCAGGTCACTAACAAAACCACGGTCTGAACCAATTCCTGGAGCATTCCAGTATCAACACATTTTAATGATGATTCACAGATATTTTTGGAGTTATATTACATGGTCATTTTTCTAGAGCCATTCCACTTGTACTTTATTTATATTATACAGTCGATCTTGATGTAATTCCAGTTTCTATTTGGCATGCCATGCAATATTAAGTGAAGGATGTTACAAAAATCCATTACACCTGCTTTGTCATTCAAAACTGGTAAGAAACAAAGGGACAGAAATATAACCTTTGTTTTATCCACTAAATCTTCACGTTGGCTCTTTCACTAGCTTGCCAAGCTCTGGCTGACCCATATCTGTTGACTCCATCACTCTTTTCTCTCTTTTTGAATGTACTGCTACAAAAAAACCACTCTTTTGCAGTTATAAGCAAAACAAAAGTCAAAATTTTTAGACGTAACAGTAAGCTTAGTTGTAAGGGACTTGAGGGAAAAACAGGGTAAAACACAGAATCAGTCACAGCTGAAGCTGGAAGGCACCTCGAGATCGTGTAGTCTAACACACTGCTCAGAGCAGGCTCAGATACAGCACGCTGAGCAGGATGGTGTTCAGCTGGGTTCAGTCCCAGTCTCCAAGGATGGAGACTCCACAGCCTCTCTAGGCAATGTGTTCCTCTGTTAGCCATCTTCAGAGTAAAAAAAAAAAAATTTTCTTAGCTTTAAATGGAAATTCCTGCGTTTCAGGTTGTGCCTATTGCCTCTTGTCCTGTCATCAAGCACCAATGAGAAGAGCCTGGCTCCATCTTCTTTACTCCCACCATCAGATGTTTGTACACATGGGTAAGGTGTCCCTGAGCCTTCTCCAGGCTCGCAGTTCCAGCTCTCTCAGCCTGTCCTCATACAAAAGATGCTTCAGTACCTCCATCATATTCATGGCCCTTGGTGGGGCTCTCTCCAGTATGTCCATGTCTCTCTTGTACTGGAGAGCCCAGCAACGGACCCACCACTCCAGGCATGTCTCACCAGAGAGCGCCAAGCAGAGAAGGATCTCCACTCTTGACCTGCTCGCAATGCTCTTCTCAGCACAGCCCAGGAGGCTATTGTAATGGTAAAACACTCCAGAATGCAGCTGTAAGAAGTTTCTGGATGCAATTCACCTGAGCATCAGCTTGCAAGGCATTTTCAGTAATGGCAAACAGATTTTTATTTTTTTTTTCAATGAAGAAATACTGAACTTCAGCACACAAGAGGATGCAGGGGACCTTCATCAAATTCTCCAATACAGAGACCCCATGAGACCCAACTTAACTTAGAGAAACTACAAAGAGACTGAGCAATCCTGCTCTGCAGCCAGACAACTGCAGCAAACACCACTCAGCCCATGGTACAGGCATGCCCTAGCACAGCCTGTCAAGAGATTGCTCACCCTCACACAATAGGCTGCTTAGCAGTAGTCCAGTGGTAAGCAATGAAAGAAGCAAACTCACCCATTTAGCTTGCACCAGAGGGAGGGCAACTGCCCAAACAATGGCATAGTAGATGAAGTTTACCTGCGTGCACCTTGACTGTCTCCCTGTGGCTAGTGCAACTGCCCCACTATGATGTTTATATGTATGACTCCCAGATATTTAAATAAAATTAATAATCTTAATTGTTCAAGGTACCAGAACAAAGGTATAGGGGGAACCAAGTAAGAAAAGAAATCACCAAGTTTCCTCTTGCACTGGCACCAATGAGTGCTTCAATACTTATGAAGACAGTGTAGTCTTAGTTAACCAAAAAGCTGGCTATACACAACAGAATAGAAAACTGTTTCAGGCTCTTGAACAAATTTTTTTACACATAGATACACCACAAGTTCAAATAATTCATTAATGCAAACAAGGTGGAGCTGTTAACTTACCTGTTTCATCTTGGGTATCAGGATTAATAGTAGTTAATACTCCATATCTTTTCCCCCAAGACTTAACATCAAAATAGACATTGCCTAATAGAAAAGAAACATTTAGATTTATAGCAAAGATGAGGCTCATTCATGATGAAGAGACAGTAATTCCCTGAAAGCAAAACAAAATGCCCTTCAACTCCTATTTTAAATCCAATTTAGAAATTCAGATATGCTACTTCTGTTGCAGTGTATGTTTCCAAGTTACTAGCTTTTCAATAACCTCACTGCACATGCTCATACTGCACTCACGATGTTTGTATTCTGGAGATGTCCCCAGGTTCTCCTCTGCCCATGCACAATCAGCAATTACCTGCCTGACTGCAGCACAGCCTACAGCTACTCCAGTTACAATACACTCAAATCCCTCTACAACCGCTGGCTCTGCTAAAAAACCAACCCACACATTGTGTTTTGCAGGCATGTCTTTTACAGCACACAGGAGATACCCACCTCCTGTTTAGAGCTAAGAGGTTCCCCCAACTCTCGGAGAAGGCAGGCTAGGACTTCCCCACAGGGCCTTAGATAGCAGTTCATTACAGTAAACAATTACATTAAGTAATGAGCACCATTTAACTTAGAAATTGAGTAGTAGTAGTTCTGCCCACTCATGTCATCACAAACGTGTTGCTCACAGCCTGTCAATCAACAGAAGGGAAGCCTGGCACAGGGTACCTCATCTGATCCCACAAGAGGATGACTAAGAGTGCTGATATTCCATGCATGTGCTGAACAAGGAGTCACCCTGCTATAAGTCTTACCTTGAGAGGTTGAGTAAGCTTGTCCACTAGCAATTATTGTTTTTATAAAGGAAATTATCTGAGGAATATTGTCAGTCACTCTCATATATACTGTAGGAGGAAGGACCTTAAACAAAGAGAGTAGCATCTCATTGGCTGGCATGAAGCATACTGCTGACAAGTTCCTTCACTCTCAGGAACAAACTTTAAAGAACATTCTCCTCAATTTTGTCTTTAAAAAGTTGCAAGTTTCATAAAAGGTCATAGCATTATTTAAGATAATACATACAAAAAAAACCCAAATCAAACAAACAACCCACAAAACTATTTGAAATGTGGCAAAAAAAACCAAACCAAAAAAATCCACTAGTTTTTCCCAGTGGTTAACCCCCTGCTTCTGACAAGCATTTTGGACAAGAAGCAAAGTCAGCTGAAGTCAGTGAAAGAATATTTGATGTTTCCTATGCTTTCGATCACGTTCTTTCTGCATTATTGTAAACGCGTATTATCTGTGAACCAAGGCTCTACTGCATGGGAGAAAAAAACACCTGTGTTCTTCAAGGAATGTAACTCGTTCACTCTGAAGTGAGACTTTGCCTCTCCCTTGGGGGAGCGAGCAGCTGCACAGTGCTTGGCTGCCAGATCCCATTTTCCTACTCGAAAGGTAGACAATACCTTTCCAGAATGAAAAAGGAAATCAGTACTCAGTTTCCAAGCAACACTTAATCACACAAGCAACCAATTTTTTTCGGATCAAACTGTGAAAATCAGATTCCTTACCAACGTAATTGCTTTAAAAATACTCAGATTTACAAGCCTGAGTATCTGTACCTTTAAGGCAGCCATATCTTGTTTAAAGTCTTCTTCATAAATACGAGCAAGAGCTACTGGCGATATATTCATCTGAAAAAGAGAGAAGCAGATTAGTAAATCATAAATCAAAGTAATAATATAAAATATCGCAATCTTTTATCAGACAGTTAATAGCTAATTGGAAGACTTACAGAGCCCCCAAGGTAGAGAGTCAGAAAGGCTTACTAATCTAACATTCACGAGAAGGAGATGCAAGTTATAAATAACTAAAAAGAGTTTCATTTATGCTTCTGAATTACCAAAATATTAATACATATCTTTTAAGAGAAAGCAACCAAAGATTAAAATATTAAACTCCTTCCCTCTCATTATTTTCCTCTTGAGAAGGTCTTCCACTCCCAGTGACAAGACATACAGTACACTGGATGTGAAATGCATTCGACTTACTGGCAGGGGACACTGATACCACCTACATGTCAGAAAGACAGATCAGAGACTGGCTGCATGAGGCAGGATATTAATTTTCAGTGATTAAGAAAAACCAGCTATTTCAGCTGGCCACGGTTACACACAGATCTCAGCACAATCAGGGGAAATAAACTGAAAGTCATCCCCAAGCTTTGCCAAGTGCCGCACTTCTCAAGCGCCTTCTCTGCACTTCTCATTCACAAGGCAATGAACAGGAACAGGGATCTTTGCAGACGTAACAAGAAAGTGCGACCCGAAAGGAAAGAGACAACTTGCACAAGACAAGATGCTTGCTCTCAAACATTCTGGAGGCCAGGGCTTGAAAGATGCATGACACCAAAGCCTGCCCTAGCAAGCAGAAGCACGATAGCGAAGTGTTTCAATGAGAGTTTTGACATCTTCTCTGAGGAGAACTTACTGGGGAGAAAACAACACTGTCAGCCCATTAACAAAATAAATCCAGCTTCATCACTTCCAATTCATTACTGGAGCATCTTGAAGGGATCTGATTTTTGGAGCATGGGTGGGTACTGCTGATTGGACAAGCTCCTACAGAAGGCAGTTCCAGTGCAGACAGACCAGATGCTCATCCAACAATGAAAACCAATGGCATGCTTCTGCCTCCAGACCAGAGAGAATGCTCTCCCAGACCCCAGCAACCAGATTCATCTCCCTAGACACCTCAGCTGCTTCTTCAATCAACAGTGACCCAAGGGCACCTACAGGAGGAAGATGTGGAAATTCCTTCCATCCAGACAGATGTTCAAAACACAGAATGATTCATCTCTTTCTCAAAGGACCACTGAGGGCACACAGTACGCTCATCACAGACCACATGGCAACTCTCAGGTTTTCTCTAGAAGAATCCCACCAGAGGATGGAGAACAAGCTTAGACGCGTTGATCCTACCACTGTAACTCTTCAGGCACAGAGGTCCCAACAACAAAATCAGGCTACAGGTCTTGGCCAACCAAACAAAATGTGTGGACCAGAGCAGGCGTTTCAAAAGGTCACCAAAAAAAAAAAAAAAAAAAGAAGCTTTGAAAAGATTACTTCATAAAACCAAAAGATGCAGTAAATGAACACAAATTCTTCTGAAACATCGTGTCACTTCCCCCTCCTCAAATATAAAACCGCCATGATGTTCTGACAATAAGGAAAAATTTGAAAGGCACACATATAGATTTAAAATGCCAGAGGACTCTCCAATCTTTTTGGTTTTGATTCGGGTATTTTTTTGGGGTTTGTTTTTGGTTTTTGGTTTGTTTTTTTTTTTTAAGATTGCCTACTACCTGAGAAAACTGCAAGTAAATGGACAAAGGGAACACACATACTACTAAAGAAGCAGCATGCTAGTATTCGTTGAAATGTAGTGTCCTACATTTAAATGCAATAGTAACTGTTTACTTGAAGATTAGATAAAAGTGACAGCTGTGAAATTCTCTGGCTCCAAGAAACTAGCTTAAAGTTTGCAACTGCAATTTGGTCCAACACATTCATTCATGATCCACAAAACATGAGTTACAGGTTTTAAAAATGAAACAAGAAATTCAAAACTCAGAATAAAACACAGAAAACATTCTTCTCATTTTGGGGTCCAAAAAGCATTTAAAAAAAAAAAAAAGAATTGGAATAATCATTCACCAAGTCCAGACGGTAATAAAGGTCTGATTAAAATCCAATTGAGAACCACTTCTGTCTCAGTCTTATCAAGACTTACCCCTCCACTCAACGTCAGACTTTCACGTAGGTGACCAACTCTGACAAGGCTGACGAGCTTTCCAAGACGCTGACGTCGCAGCTAAACGGTGCTCGGCACCTTTCGGGAGCTGCCCTCAGGCTCACGTGTGGCACTGCTACACAGGCTGCCTTCACCAACTGACAGCACACAGCACTTCTCCAGAACTCAGCCGGAAGCCTCCAGGCTGCTGGTTTGGGCTGCTCTTGGGGTGCCGCCCTTCACTCTGCCCAGGGCTCACCCTGGCTTTTTGTTTCCCGCCGGTCTCCCAGGCAGAGGGCGAGGGCTGGATGGCCCCTGCCGAACCCAGCCCTCCCTGCCTCTCTCCCTCACACAGCTCTGCACCCATTCACCTCCAGCCCTCTGGTCTCACAGCCCCATTACATTCATGCTAGGGGACTGGAAATCTCAACATTTATTATCTACTAATTAAAACAGAACGAAAATGAAACAAAACCAAACAAAACACAAAAGCAAACCAACCAACAGGAAAAGAAACGCACAAACAAACGACACAAAACTAAACACAGAGAAACCCAAGTTAATTTTCCTGTATAAGCAGCTGTAGAAAATACCAAAAGTTTGGGTAAAATACTGCAGCAAACACCTACCTCGTTGGCCCTTTTTATTATCTTGTCATCTATGTCTGTGATCCCCATCACCATGATAACTTCGATTCCAAAAAACCTAGTCATTATCCTTCGAATGATGTCAAACTTAACGTAAGAGCTGGAAGAGAAAAAAACAGGAGCTTTTAAACATGCAGTAGCAAGAATGAAACAAAAATAACCAACAGCACTAAAAGAGACAATCTAAACACTGCAACACCTGCAAGGAAAACATCTTCAGCGCATAAAGTGTGTCTCCAAAACCAGCTACCACCTGCACAAAAGTCAAGCAAATTTCCCTTGAACTGGCCTACCCTCTTCTGGCATTAGTGACACATTACATCAAATTTTCTGAGTGTTTTCTTTTGTTGCATCTCTTTATTCAAGCACGGAAGCAGTCAGAAGCTAGATGTGAGCCAGGAGACTCTCAAAGCAAACAGCACAGAGTAAGACACACAGATCACATATTCTTGAAATCCACCCCTCCAGCTTTGTACATTCTAACAGGTTTTTTGAGAGCCACAGGGTAGAAGAGCAGGGAGAAATAAAACAGGATTCAAATGAACTTTGCTTAGAGTTGAGCAACAACTACAGCTACCAATAAACTATTTCATTCGCACACCACCACGGTTCTTTTCTGACAGCAAAGAAGGTTATTTTTATTTACACTCAAGAATAGAGTCTCAAAATTATTCAATCTCTGTCAGAAAACAGTGTATTTAATGCTAAGATTGATGCACTTATGAGCAGTGCAGGGCTGTGGCAGCCCCTTCTGCTGCTCACAGACTCCCCACTTGTAACTGTCAAAACACTTGAACTGAGTAACACCCAATTAATAGGTGAGATATTAGAAGGTGAGTAGAGGCTCTGGGTCTGCCTTGTCAGAGCAAAGAAGTATAAACAAATCCTGGAAATGGATGTGCACCCCTCTCCTTAACTGCAGGGCAGAGGGCATTAAGGTTCAGATGATGAAGAAAACCACTTGTTGTTTGCACTACGCTCATGTTGAAAAAAGCTTTTTGAAAACCTTGCTGCCAGAGATACAGTTTTTAATGAATACCAGCTCACTGGGGATAAGGTTCATCTAATGTGGTGACACAATTCCGTAAGAATATTCAATTGGTCTTTGGACCCTGTTCAGGGGAACAATGCCAGCATCAAAAGCTTGATATTAGATTTAACAGCCCTGTAGTACTAGTTCCCAGAGTAGACACAAATTTCAATTAAATTGATGGAAGAAGCACTGCAAGAGCCAGAGCAGATCTCCTGACACCTCAGAAAGCAAGGTCCTTACCACTTCAGGACTGAAGAGAAGAAAAACAGACAGTGAAAATCGTAGGGGTGGCGGAGCAAGCATGAGGGACTGAATGAAATCTCTTCTCGTGCTTGGTTTTACTCTGATTCCCAAGCGCTCAGCCAGAACCTGGATACCAACCAGGCTGCAGCTTAGCACAATCAAGGCCAGTCTCAGAACTGAGGGAAAAGACAGCATTATCTGCCCAACTGCTTTTTTTCTTTATATTGAATGAGTTTTGGATGTTGTATTAAGACACACAGAGCACCTGTTTTGAAGACTGGAAGCACCACATGCTAGAGAAAGTTGGATTATTTCAAGAAATAAGAAATGCTCATGGAGGTGAAGGAGGAAGGCAGAAAAATTATAATAATGCCATTCTTTTCAAATTCTTCTCAAGGATCAGAACACAGAAATAAATAATTGAAATGAGCTTATCACTGGTGGCATGTGCTGAGCTTGCCTCAAATCAAATGTAAGGAGGAGTGGAAAAAAGGAATTCTAGTGATGTTGCAAGAGTACAATAAACCCGTAGTATTTTACAAGAGCAGCAGGGTAACAACAGCCATCACTCTGTCACTTCGTGTTCTTTCCCAGTGCACCTCCTGGCCTGTAGACCCCCCTCTGCAGTATGGATTTCAGCTGTGCCTATATAAGCTCTAGAGCTGAACCCAGCTACTGGGGAAAAAAATATATATACAATCTATTTATAAAAACATATAAAATCAAGAGTGTGCCACCACCCTGAACAAATCAGCTGTCAACACTGACAAGTGCAGGACCACAACCGCTGGGAAGGAACAGCCAACTCCTCACAAGCTTGGAGGTTTAACTGATCAAAGAGAGAGAGAGGGGAAGGTTTTCAGCACAGGCACCTTGCTGAACAACAGCGCTACCGGCACAACACGGGAAGGCGCTAAAGAGACAGCGGAACGGGTACAGAACAGGCTGCTTACCTGCATGACTGACACAATGTCCCGAAGGCAATATGCAGCCCCAAGGATGCTTTCTCAAAGGGAAGAGGTCAAGCGCAGGCAGCACAGAGGTACAGCAAACCTCCACATCAGCAAAGCTTCAGATTGTTAGTTTAGACATAAGAGGTGGGCAGGAGAACAGAGAGCGAGGGAGGCCTTCCTACCCACTCCTTTAGTCATAGGTGACTGATGGCAGGGGAACAAGGAGAACCACTGACAACACCAGCCATTCAAAAGCCACAGAGAGATGTAAGACCAGAAGGTGCAATTTTCCACCTCTAGGTAAGCACTGCTCTAGATCCACTACACCGCTTAGGACAGGAGCACTTCTGCAATTCCCTCCCCTGCTACACCACACCAGGGAAGACAAACCCTACTGTACTACAGAACCTTAACCGAGTGATGAACAAAATAGATTTATTAACATCTTTTTATGCAGTTGCTCTCAAGTTATTACTTTAAATTGTAATTATTTCAAGGTAAACGGTAACATAGCCTGTGTTACAATAGCTGTAGATTTAAACACAGAAATTGCTGTGACTTTTTTAACATTAAAGTTCCTCTGAAGGTAGTACAAACTAAATAAATCAAGATATTGTTTCCTTGATTCTTTACATCACCAGCGAAAAGCTAGGTTAGTTTTTTGCTAAGACTGAACAAAAGCAAGGAGGAAAAAAAAGATGCCACCACATCCACACAAGAGTAGAGCAGCGTTTAAGGAGAGCCTGCCAACAGTATTTTTACATGATTGGTATTTTACAGCTTCACTTTTACAGGAAGAAGGAGCAGTTGTGCAGTACTGGAACAGCTCAACATCGGGCAAAATTCAACACAAGCTTCTGAATGAAGCCGAGCCGGGAGCAGAAGCTGCGAAATGCCCTCCATTAAAAGGGAATGACTCCAATACACAGCCCCTGATCTTCACACAGATGGCAATTATCTGAGAGACCCCTGCTCTTCCAAGGAGCCCAATGCACGTCGTTCTTGTTCTAAGAGTTAGAAGAGAGGAGATAAGAGCAGCTGAGCCGCTGCAACTGCCCTCAGCTCCACGGGAGACCATGGGCACCCCTCGCGTCTTCTCAGCAGGTGCATTGTTTTAAAACAAAACAACAACAAAACAACCGGCAGCAACATTCTCTGGTGTATTTGAAGTACTTTTTCAAAGTTACTTATAACGAAGCTGGTTTATTATTGTCATTATCCTTGTGACCTACGGAGAAAATGCTGTGCTGGTTTGGTTTTGATTTTAAACGCCTCGAGCCACAGAACTGTTACTATTCAAAAAGGCCTTTAAGCTACCTGGGCTTTCGGAGTTTTAAGAACAGATGTGTTTCTCTGTCAACCTTAAAAGCATCTTTTTAATTGTCAACCCTGAACAGCTTTTCTTGTTGAAGATGCAGCGTCCGAGATAAACTGGAGGCAAATCTACCATTTCACACGGACAAGGGGCACTGCTCCAGGACCCCAACTCCTCTGCACAAAAGATCACACGACGTGGATACAATTTGAAACAACTCACCCCACCTAGCAGCAAAGTGCACGTTAATACTTCCCACCTCACTATTCTGTCTCTATCTGCTGCACCAACAGCCCCTTTCGTGCCCCCTGAGCCCGAGAGGGGGTAAAAAACAAAATGACAACAAACAAGGATTTCGCCCTTTGCATGGAGCAGGAGGCGAAGCGCCGGAGCCCCCGCAGCTGCCCCCAGCGGGGTCTGTCACCCGGGCGCGGGGTCCGTCCCGCACTGCCACGGCCGGGCTCACGCCCGCGAAGGACGGGCCCCTGCCGACCCGCCGCGACTCGGGACGCGACTCACCTGGCGTGCCCGAGGTGTGCCCGGTCGTACACCGTCGGCCCGCAGCTGTACCTGCGGACAAGGGAGGCAAACCGCGCCCGTCATCCCCGGCCAGGCCGGCAGGCGCAGCCCCGCCTGGCCCCCCCCCGCAGCCCCGCTCCCTCCCGCCCGCCACGGGGCGCTACCAGGTGGCCGCTCCTTCCGCGGCCAGCACGAGCGGCTCCTTGCTCCGGCTGCGGCTGTTGTAAGCCACGATCCCGCTGTCCCACCCCACCGGCGGCACCCACTGCTGTCGCCGGGCCGCGCTGCGACACCGCCGCGCCGCCGCCTTTCCCCCGCCGGGGCCAGGGTCGGGGCCGCGGGGCCGTACGGCCGCAGCCGCCGCTCTGCGCAGCATGGCCACGGCTCGGGGAAGCGTCGGCTCCGCCTCTCCGCGAGGAGGGGGAAGCGGACCGGGCACAACCCGCCGCGCCTGTCTCCGCCACGCTCTGCGCCGCTGCCTGTGCTGGGAAACAGCAGACGACCGGGGTAGCTACAGCCGGAGCGGCAGGAAGAGGAGGGGCCTGCGCGCCCGGGGCGCGGCCGGGCCGCCACCGCCTCTTGACAGGCCGCGGGGTCGCGTCTGCGGCCGGTCGGCTCGGCTCGGCTCGGCTCGGCTTGGCCCGGCCCGGCCCGGCCCGGCCCGGCCCGGGCGGACGGCGTCCGTCGGAGCGGCCCCGTGGTGAGTCTAGCGGGCTGGGTAGCCTGGGGGTGCGGGGCTCGGGTCGGGCAGTGCCCCGTTCGAATTCAGCCGAAATAGTGCGTACCCAGCCCTGTGCTTCAGTGTGATTGCATCAGCGCGCGGTTTCTTCTTAACGAGGATTTTAGGGAGGATCCCTATAGAAAATAGGTGATAGTTTAACGAAATAATCTCTGTTATGTCAAGTGAATCCGGTCGCACGGGAGGCGAATCTATTTTACAGTGCCTTTCAGGTCAGGAAACGATAGGCTGCCCTTAGCTCCTGAAAGGAAAACGGGGCGTGACATTCCCAAGTCGGAGTCTGAAGAAACACCTTTGCACTCCCTTTAATCCCACGTACCTGTGTAAAGTCCTACCCGACCTGGAGAGTTTCCAAAATGCCATGAACTGCTGCTAGGTTTAGCCAGCAGATTGTCAAAGACTGCTCCTCTTCCAGTGTCAGGATGAGCAAAGGGTGAAGTGTATTTTCTGATGATGCTCCTCTCATCTCGTGAATCTTTTTTTTCTTTCAGAGCTTACCAAGGAAACGGAGCGTAACTGGCTGCAGTGCTTTGATCCACTTTGGAAATTACAAGCTACTTAACTAGAATGAATAACAGGATAATGGAACAGATGTAAGAGTGCCAAAAGTCTTTTTTTTAACTAGCATCTTGTTTCCAAAAGTAACTATGAGCAGGTACCAAGGAAACAAGCGAGAACCTACAAGCATATATAATATTTTCCTGGCTACTCTCCCAACTTCCGACCAGATGATATTCTCATCTGAATGGTTTGGGCCTCAGGTTTTTTTTTCCTCCCAGTGTTTTTTTACCCTCCCTTGGTAAATTGCTCTACCATTAATTTCCCTGGCTTCTCTGAACCCACATCAACCCCGTCCTTTCGCAAGAAGTACCACAGGTCCACTGCCATTTTTAGGAAGCATCCTTTTGACACACATAGAAGCTGAGGCCTGTTAGCTCCTTTTGCAACCACCCTTGCTCTAGTATAAGGCAGAGCAAACCATTGGTCCCAGGGCATGCTGTCTGCCACACTCCTGACCGTCTTTCTCTATAGGAGCCTCTGAGCAGACTGGTCAGAGCAGAGCTCTCCCAGACCACCGCATTACTTGCCTGCTAAAACATCTTCTTAGCCTCTGGAGGAAGGTAATACTGAGTGATCACAGCCTTTCCTGACTGGCCTGCCTGTGGTGAACTGCCTCACAGAAGTCCCTGTCTTGTTTCTTCTGTCTGCCACAACCAGGTTTGATAGATTTTTCTTACATGTAATATGGTCATTTAAAATAATTGCTTTTGCGTAATAATAGATGTCCATCTACATCTTGCTTCATTTTAGTGTATCAGATATAAAGCCCTACCAGTGACAAATGTTTCCTTTTTTTTCTTAATACGCACTTTCCACAGTAGTTTTTCATTTAACAATCTTAACTTTTTGATCAACTAAGAAAGCTGTTTTATGGGCTTGCTAATTTGAGACTAGCTAGAATGGAACTGAAGATGCCATCCAATAACCTTTGCAAATGTTTGCTCTAGATGCTTTTTGGGAAGCTTCATGAGCCAATTATTTCAGTTTCCAGGGTGAGCCAGTTTTGATGTCTTTGTTGTTCAACACACATCCTGCTAAGGGTTGTCATTAACTTTGTTGTCATCTTTCTTCTGTACTGTGCCAAGCACTTTGACAGAGTCCAAATCAATACTAAATAACAATGGATGATTTTTAGCCTTAATTCCAGGTTTAGCTCTCATGGTTGAAACTGCCAACAGAGCAGAAGAATGCAGGAGTTTTTTCTTTCTCCGGTAGTTTCAGAAGGCTTAGTGTCTGTGCTATCCAGACTGGCTTTTACCATTTAGTCCAGAAACTGCCATGTCCTGCTATAAAGCATTTTTTTCTGAGGGTAGAAAAGGCCCCAATTATTAAATGCCTGAAATGAACACTTAACATCATTCACACTTGAGATCTGTTTTAATATAGCAGAATAAATTCAGTGGAACAGTGGAAAGTATTCTACAAGCACTGAAGTACCAAAAGAATGTAATTTCAAAGGAGAAGCAGTACTAATCCTGATGGATTAGAACCATAAATTATTTCTTTTTAAAATACCAACATTCTCAAAACCAGTCAGTCTATGGCTGTAAGCACACCCCTACTTATGCCACCTATAACTATCTCCCTTCCCAATACCCTTAATTCTGGCCTGGAACATGTGGACTGAGGTGGTACTCATTTACCAGGGAGGGAGAAGAGTGGCAAAGGATGTTCTGCCTTCATCAGGAGATTCATCTTTGCTTACAGCTGGAGTTGAAGATGCCTTCTGAGGTTGCCTTCAGCTAAAGGCAGGGTACACCCGATCGATGCCAGGCCTGGCCCTTCTGTATTCCTGTTACTTCTGCATTTTCTGCTGAATAGCTAGTAGGAGATGGAGTCCACAGAGCTGTCTTAGTCAAAATCCCACTGGGGTGTGTCTGCCAGAGTTTCAGGTAAACTGTGGTTTCAAGGGGATGCCCAGGTATTTAATATTGTCAGGTCATCTCACATTTTTCTTAGGAGCTGTTAAGGCTAAAACTTCCTTGTTTTAAATAAAAACTGAAACTTGAAGGTAAAGAGGTGACTCCTGAACACCTCAGAATGTGTTTATATATTTTCTGTCCCTTGATCTGCACGTGCAAGAAGGCAGTGTTTCCCCTCTGGGCTTGATCGAAAGGGAAAACCTGTTTGAAGCATAGCTGCGTGTGCTCTCCACCAGCAGCTCTGCAACCCTTCTGGGGTGGGCAAGGAGGAGCTTTGGGGGTTCTGGCTCACCCGGCTCCTCCTGGATTTTCCAGTTTCCAAGTTACCTACAAGATCTGTCCCCAGAGGTAAGATCAGTGAGCGAATCCCAAAGCATGTTTTGTATTACAAGTAAATAAACATTAAGCTAAAAATTAATTTTTCCATTCTGTTTATTAATAGGAGGTACATGCTTTGTAAGGCTTTACAGTTTTCCCTCTATTGCTAAAGGTACTGTGTTTTTCTCCTGAAATATTAAACCACACCAACTTAGAGGAGAAAGGCTGCATTTGTTGTGTTATCAAGAGCTTGCTTTCAGTATTTGTGGCCCTTCTTGTCAGATTCTAGTTCAGGAGCTTGGCAAGGAAGCTGACTGTGAGAAAATTCAGGGGGAGATGATTGTAAGGACAAGCTACAAACTAAAAGCAGAGATGAGCTAAATCCCCCGTAGTGGACTGAATGTCTCTTGGCATGCTGTAGTAATCTGCAGTAACAGACTTTGACATACCTTTTATAGTTCTTTTATTTTACAAAACCTAGGTGCTTATCAGTTTGTGAAAGAATAGTTTAATTTTTAAAAGGAGAATAAAGAAATTTCTCAAGCATATTACAAATACTTGACTCAGAAATATTGTACATGTTAAGTGGCCATTCCCCAAAACACTTGTGAAGTAAAATGTATGATTTATAAAAGAAAAATCATTTTGAGACACCTATTCTAAAAGACTGGTTCTGAGAAATGAAAGAGAACTGCAAAAGAAATGTCATTGGTGGACATAAAGAACAAAAAACTTTCCTGCTTTTGTCAAAAGCTTATTAGGCTGGACTTCCAAGTTTTCAACACCGTTTACTATTCAGACAAGCTACCTTCCAGCTGCTCTAACAAACACTGCCTATTTTTCACCAAAAGCATTTGGGTCCTGTGACACAGTTCAGAGAAGGGAGCCTGAGGGTCAGTATGAATTCGGTCAGACTGATGTCTGTCAGTGGTTTCCAACTATTGAGGTTTATCTGGTGAATGCGGAGCCCCTGGAATAAGCTTCCCCTGATCTGTGCTTACTCCCTCCTGGGACAACTTGGATGGGTACTTCTGCCCTTGCCTTGCACTGCAATACACAATTACTAGTTCCAGGGAGGATTTTGCTGCTCACCTTTAATATCAGTGCTGTTTAAGCTCACTCAGCACAGCAGGTGCAAGAAAGAGATGGCAGCAGGCAAAACAGGTGTGAAAAGAGGCAGTGAGTGCAAATCTCAGGGCAAGCAGAGGAAGAGGTGAAGAGCTGAGTCCAGTGAAACACATTTTCTTAAGTAGGACCTGAATTGACTTTAAAAAAAAAGTTTAGAATGGCAGGCCTACATTCAGTGTTTGGGAAGTGCGTGAAGTTCTTGGGCCTTTACTAGGAAGCAGGAAAAGGACCTGCTAGATTTGTTTTCCCTTAATCCTACGTTGTTTGCTGACACGAACAGGTATTTCTGCCCCAAATACCTGTAAATGGTGTACACTGTCCACTGCACAGACAAAGCATATTGCATGGAAGTGTGAACTATGACTTTTCTGCTGGTCTTCATACTTCCAAACCTCAGCTCTGCTCATCTTGCATGTCAGTCTTTTGCAGTTTTGTTTCAAAACCTTCAAACATAAGCAAAATGAATAGACTTGTAAAACTCTATTCTTGTCACCCAGGTAAGTATCGATTTAGCCTCATAAAGCCCATGCTTTAGTGGTGACCTGGCAGTGCTGGGTTAATGGTTGGACTTGATTATAAAGGTCTCTACCAACGAAAATTACTGTGATTGTTATAAAGAATAAACAGTCAAACAAGGAAAATAAAATAAAAAATATAAAAAGCCCTCAAAGCACCACCCAAAACACCACCCATATGTAGCTGTAGAAGCTATTAAATGGTGCAATTCATTAGAAGGAATAACTCAACTGATTCATCTGTACCTATAAAGTATAATGACTAACAATCAGAAGACACTATATTTTCTAATAGAGACACAGCTGTAGTGATTACACAGTATTTCATACAGCCATATTCAACTAAGGCAGAGAAAGAAAGGAAGCAAACAGAATTCCTTGTACCAGCTATCCCCATATACTCAGCACTTGCACTTCTGAAACACGTTTGGAGGTTTGGGATTTTATGATTTTTCCATATTCAGAACTTTATGCTTATGAGCTGGGATAACCACAGTGACTGAAATAAATATGGTTGCTAGAGTATTTGTATGAAGTGTATGTTATGTATACACACACAATACATATGTTACACATAGTTGTGCAAGTTGTTAATCTGATTGTAGGTTCCCTTGATTCCCATTGCTGGAAGTGTAGATCTTTTAGTAAGGTAACAAGAAACTTTTGAAAACCCCAAAGATTTGGGTTTATATGCAGGAAAGATTTCCTTGTAATGTGAGCAAAGGAGCTTGGAAGTAGGAGAGTTAGATACTTAATCCTCCTGTGAAGTATAGAAAACAGAAAGCAAATTAAGCCTACAAGTCTCTTCCTTCTTTGATGCATGGCAATCATTCCCTATGCTTCTACTTGTGAGTGCTCCACCAGAGTAAGAAACAGGATCCTAATATGAAAAAAAGAACTGAAACCACATTCAAAATCTCCCATCTCTCACCTACTGCAGTTCAGAGGCAAGAGGCCAAAATAGAAAGTGGAGGAGGAGGAAAAGCAGAGATGGGCAATGGTTGTCTTCCAGAATTTTCCAACCTGGAGATGTACACATATACCTGATTTCCCCCCTCTCCTACTTCCTAAAATAATGGCTGATGTGCTGCTGAGCCTAGAAGAGGGTGCAGGGAATAGATATTTCTGGGTACAGGTCTATTTGATTACAGCATTACACAAAGCACCAAGAATCATTGTCACAGTTTAGGGTCATGGCAGCCTACTGCACCTATGGATGCAGTTAACCCCCCTCCCACACCAAAGGGAATGAGAAAAGGAACAAGGGAAAGAGACTTAATTAGGAAACTAGAACAGCTTTAATAACAATAGTAAAAAATGGAATACATACAAAATCAGTATCAAACCCAACTCCCCCCCCCCGCCGATGGCAATTACATCACCATCACCACTGATGCTGTGGAGCAGGCACTGGGAAAGTCCCAGGCTGGGCCCAGTGGCCAACGGGAGTTGTGTTCAGGAGCTGGATTCTGGTACCTGATTCAGGAACACACAGACCGGGATCAAAGACAGACCCTTGTGATCCCTCAGCTTTATACCAAATATGCCATCTATGGGCTAGAATCCCTCGTTACTCAGTTTAGGGTCACCTCTCCTGTCTGCTCCTCCCCACAGGTGAGGCCTTTACTTTCTGCACCCCCTGACATGGTACACAAGATGCAGCAGTGGCCTTGGTCTGCACACCAACTCACTCTAAACATCAGGTACTATCACTGCTAAAGCAGATAATGTCTGCAAAAACATGCTGCTAACTTCAGACAGTGCAGTTATTTTACTTTTCAGCTCAGGTTTTTTAACTAACTAAACAGAATTAGTTCTGTTCTCACTCAAACCAGAACAATCAACTTTGGCAACTGTGAAAGGGGACCTTGAAATTGTAAGCCAAATGCATTCTTAGGTGAGCTCAGTCCCATCCATTCCACAGGACTTGTGCAGAGTCCAATGATGCTTTTTTTCCCTGTCACTCTTCTGGCAACATACAAGAAGCTACTAGAGGAAGATCTAGTAAATAGCACTGCTAAGAGGCAAATGACACCCAGCTCTCTATCCTTAATGCATCTAAGCCTTTCAATACTTTCAAGCAAACTACTGAAGCCTAGCAAGCCACAACTACACTTGAAAGTTCCTCAATTATTTTTTTTTGTCTAGAAGATGGATGGATAGAAGTTCTTGTTTAGTAAATTAGCAGGTACTTTTATGAGCTGTTTTCTTCTATGTACATTTAATTACTACTGTGTGTCTAGAATGGTAGCTTTTTTGCAAGAATAACTCTTCTGGGACTCAGCTGAATTCTTTTCAGATGTCTTGCCTCTATGGAGTCATAATTAGTGGCTTGAGTTCTTGTACTATCCAGGGACTGTTAACTACCTTTAACTGCTGACAGTGGCTCAGCTGCTTCAAGGCAAGGGTGAAACAGGCTTTAACTACCAAGGTGGTGCCAACAATTTAGAATAGGTGTTCCCAGGCTAGTGCTGCCAAGACATAACTCCCTCTCCATGCCACCATAAATCAGAGCACACAGGTCCAGAAACACTGTCTTGGAGCACTAGATACCATAGTATTCATCATAATTTAAACATGTAATACCTCAGGTTTTCGAAGTTCGCATCAGCAAGTACAAGTGACACATGGAAACAGAAAATGAGGGGATGAAAATAACTGAGAACTTACAGGTATCCTCAGAAAATGAGCAACTGCCCTCTGAAATCTGCCCGAAGCAGGGGCAGTTCAAATAGTCTTAGTCTACAGTTTCACCTCCATTCCTCAGGATTTCACTGCCTGGCTCCCACTGCAGGGATCAATAAACAGCTGTCGCTGGTCTCCTGAAAACCCCACTCCAGGCGTTCGGACACCAAGGTGATGACAGCAGCAGAAAAATGGGGTTAAGACGCTGAGGTCCTTAGTCAGCCACCGCTCCCTCTCTTCCCTACAAGAAGCGTAACATCAGTGCCTCAATAAACAACGACTGTACCAGCAAGTCTGAGCGTTCAGAAATGATGAGTCAGTCTCCCCTAAATTAGGGGACTGCCAGTGACGTTTAAAAAAAAAAAAAAAATCAGAAAGCGTGCGTTGTTTTGCTTCGCTGGACCCAAGGCAGGTTTTCCAGGCCCGCCTCCCGCGCTCCTCGCTCCCCGACACCGCCGATCCTGGCGGGACCGGGTGTCTGCGGGCCCCGGGAATCTCCCGCGAGGAAGTGCCAGATAAACGCAACCACAGCTCCCTAGTGAAGGACGAAATAAAATCACCGGCCCTGGCAACGGCGCTTCACCCCGCCGGGCCTGAGCCCGCCCTGCGCGGGTGGGGCTGGGCAGCCGCCGCCGCCGCCTCCCCTCAGTGCCCGTCCCGCCTCCCGCCGCGGGAGCGGAGCGCTGCGCGGGGTGCCCCGAGCGGCACAGCCTGAGGGGCGAGTGGGGCAGGGGCGGCCATCGCCGGGAGCGGAGGGCTTTCCCCGCCCTGCAGCCGCCGGCGGTGCTTGCCGCTGCTGGGCGTCCGGACGAAAGCGAGAGGACGCGTTTGGCATCCCCGGGGCGCTCAGAGGAGCGTAGGAAGGAGGGAGAGTTTGATCTCCCCGCGCCCTTCAGACCGGCGCGTTACCGGCCGGCGGCGGGGAAGCTGCTGGGAATGAACAGCCACAGCAGCAACTTCGGAAAACAAAGGCAAAAAACAAACGCCTCCGCCGACCTCCAGCCGCGCGAAAGGCGACCGACAGCGGGGTCCTTCCTCAGGGACCCTGGGCCACCTTGGCGGGGAGAACTCCAGCGGCACGGGGTGTACCCAGCGCCCCTTCACCTCCTCGCCCGCGGTGTTCAGAGCCTTCTCCGCCGGGCGGCCAGGCGGAGCCGGGGCAGCCCGCCACAGGACAACGGCACAGTGCGGACCCAATTGTCCGGCCATACCCCCCACCACCCCCGGGGCGCTCCG
This sequence comes from Actenoides lindsayi, assembly GCA_025331215.1. Classification (NCBI taxonomy): domain Eukaryota; kingdom Metazoa; phylum Chordata; class Aves; order Coraciiformes; family Alcedinidae; genus Actenoides; species Actenoides lindsayi. The sequence goes on from WTSP01016053.1 coordinate 98,177, forward strand.
GCAGCACCCGCTGACCCTTCCTGCGCCTCCACCCCCATCCGACCCCCTCCACCGCCAGCCCAACCGCCACTGCGCATGCACCTGAACTTGGGTCCGCTGGGAAACGTAGTC
>WTSP01016054.1:6904-54140 GCA_025331215.1 Actenoides lindsayi
ATGAGGTTTTCCCTGGGTTCAGTAAAAACAGCTGGTATTGCTGCTATTAATCATGTACGTGTGCATTAAAAGGTCTTGTATGTCTGAGAATGCATCTCAGTCAGGTAGTAGCAATGTACAACAGCCTCTGGGATCTTTGTCTATAGAAAAGAACACCAGACTGCTTGCTGTCAATGTCTCCCTGCATGCTTCTTGTACTTGAATGCATTTATTCTGATGCCCTTATCAATAATACTTTAAAAATCAAATGCCTCATAACAGAATTCTCATATCAGTGAATAACAACACTCCTATTCTGAGTTTTATTTTATGACCACGATGTTACAACATATACACTAAATCAGTATACTACTAATTGCAAGACCACTAAGCCATAAGACTTCTTTCAGCAAGACCAAATAAAACAAGCCTTGAAATACCACTTTGAAAAGTACTGTGTCCAAATCCATCACTTTATCTTAGGAGATAGCTTGTGGAGACTCTAGGTATTTCATACCTAGCACTTGCAAAATACATTTACTCCCTAATATTAGTAGTCCAGAGTTGTTTGTGTCAGCCAAATGTGACTGACAAGTAAGTATATCTCTGAAGCTTCCACATGAAGAGAATTTCTGATGCAGCTGTTGAGTATTTGCTCTGTCATGAATAATTTGTTTTTCGCAAAGTGGCAAAACATTACAAGGTCTTTCAGGTTTCTTTGTTTTCTAGTTAGCCTCCTGATAGCATAGGATAAGAAACAGCTGAACATTGCTTAATTTTAATACACACATTTGTATTCTCTCTTTCTAGCTCAGGTACAGAGATTAATTACTTTCTAAGGTGCAGGGGTTACAAAGAGACTGATTGAGTTAAACTTTGTACCTATTCCACATACCAGTCATCACCAGAGGTGAACTGTGAATACTGGAATGTCTTTATCTCCCACTTGCTGTGAGTCAGCTGCAAGACATGAAAGCCTAGAGCCAAAAGTTAGCTGTGTTAAGACCACTGGGTTTACACAAGATTGTTTTGTTTGGATACCAAGTTGGAAGACTTTTTTTTTTTTTTTTTTAATTTTGAAGCATGGAAGAACTGCCACACAAAAATGAAATAGAAAACTAAAGAAGGATTTCTTCAAAGAGAAAAACAAAAGTTTGTTTCGTAACTGCTTAGAGGGTAGAAGTTTGCCTCTGCGCTGGTTAGTAGAGGGCAAATTCTTTGTTCCATGCAGCAAGGAGACATATAGATTTGTATGCCCATGTGCTGATAAAGTGAGGCACTGACACCACACAATGAAACACAGAAGATATTCTAGAGGGCCCCAAAATTCTCGGACAACTTTCTCTCCATTTGATGAATTAATGTCTACAGCTTGAAGAGTACTTTCAGTTAAATTAACGTATTTTCTTTTAAATTAACCTAATCTCTAATGAAAATGTGGGTTTACACTTCAATCAGAACCAAGTCTATCTGTCCTCCACCTGTCTCTGAAACAGGTTCTTCCTTTCAAGAGGAAAGTTAAGTCCTTCTACCACTGAGGGACAGGAAGATACACAAGTCTCCAGGGCTACATAGTCACCGTATCAGCAAATCTGCCTGGGGGAATGTGGATGACAAGGAAGTCTGGAAAGCAGGCTATTCCCAATTCATTAAAAGTGCTGATGAGTAGGACTGGTGTTATAAACTTTTGTGAAGACTTGAGCATGATGGCATAAGAGTTCTCACAACATAGTTCTGACACATGGCAGAGATTTTTGAGATACACAGCATCAGCTAACGTCAACTTTTACGTTGAATCCATGCTCGTGTCCAGAAGAATGTATCAGTCATCCAAACTTGTTAGTCACCACAGAAAAAATTTTCACTGTCAAACTATGGCCCCATCAGGAAGAAGACTTTCTAGTTGGAGAAGTATAGAATGATTTCTTACTGTAACTGTAACTTACACATTTGGAAATGAGGTAGAATTTGAGAAGGTTTCAGAGTTTTCTTAGTGCTTTAACCATCTCTGGTAGGAGGCAATGCTCTTGGTCACCGTTTTAGCAATGTTTATCTGGGAAGGACTGACATTATTTTCTTCCAAGAAAATTTCTGCTAGTAGACCAGAGAAACATAAGTATCACTGGGAAGTCTTTCAGTTTGCTGCGGACAAATACTAATGATGTACCTCATCTTCAGGGACTGAAATTGCACTAATGCTAGAAAATCTCCATTGGATAACAAGATACTTGTTTCAGTCCAATCTGGACAAAAAGAGACCATTAGATGCAGTGTCACAGTTTCTCCAAGAACGTAACACAGAGGTGATAGGTGAGAGGAGATAGGTGCGAAAAAGAACTGATCTTTCTTAGTGGTTGCTTTTACCGTGGCTGGACATTCAAAAGCAATTGTCTATCACAGATCTGTGGGATGAAGGAAGTGGCTGAAATGTTAAAAATTTTAACAAGCTGTTTACAAATGGACGCATTAATTTCAAAGTTCTAGTGCAATTTCTCAGCGTTGTCCTACTAGGAGCCTTTAAATGGTTGAGCATACAATTTCAATATTCAAGGGAAAAAAAGGATATGAAAATTGGTTAATGTCAGGAGTCATAACCATATTCACAAAACTTTAACAAAATAGTAGTAGAGAACTACTATTCTGTCTAATTTTTATTACTGGTGAACAAAGGATAAGGAATGAGAAAAATGAAAAATAAGTGCCAACAGTAAGTAGAAACACACTTCCATTCAGCTTCCTTCTGAAACACTGAGCCTCTCTGTTATTATTTACTTCACATTTTCCAGCCATCTAATAACTGGTGAGCCCCACAAGACTCTCGAAATTGACTAATGTTTGTTTTGGAGATGATGTCCTTCAATGGTTTTACTGCCTACTCTTCTACTGATAAAGATTGCCATCTTTGAGTTCTTTTGCACTTCACTCTCCCTGTCTGTCTCAGAAAAAATCATTAGCCTGTGTGTCTGTCAATGAACCTACTGTAACCACTTCAGTGTTTTTTGCTCATTTTGCAGTCTCAATGCAGGCTCTGCATGCTGACTGGACCGTGAAGTTGTGTTGTCGTACTATACCTGTTGGCCAAGAGCTGTGACCTAGTTCCAGAAGGAGAGGTTAGGTAAATTGCCAAGTCTCCACGTCGCGGGTGAGTAATAGTGATGCGCACAACGACATGCTCCAAGTAGATTACGTGGTGGTTAGGATTATCTGAACATCCAGTGGCTTTGTAAATTGAACGGACAATGCTGTCAGGTCTTATAGTTCTATAATATAAGCATAGACAACAACATCAGTATTTCTTCTTTATCCTGTAAAGTAAGACAACTGCATCTGTTTTGCTTAGTAGTGAATGACAGTGTTGGAGAATCATTTCTGAGAAAGTAGAGTATAACTGTTAGATTTAACACTTGCTTCCTAGCTTACACTGTCACCACAGGGTAATTATTTTACTGAAGCTAATGGTAACTACCTGGCTTTCTGTTAAGCATGCACACATGCTAGAAGAGAACAGTGAAAAATCTGTAATAGGAATAAGCCTTTGGGACAGAGCATTTTTGTGGATTAGTGGCCAGCTGACAATTGTTGGGATTGTCCTGGGATCACAGCTGGTTGTTAAGCCCCAGGAAATGCCTGGCATAGACATAGTCCTTGCTTATGTAATACCAAGTTTTACATGTTATCTGTACCAAACAGCATCTTACTCAGCTGGTTTCAACTGGCACGGCATCCTTGCAGACTATACCAGTTATGGATCAAGCCTGTCAAGCACCTTTATCAAACAATCATCTTAATGCTTTGAAAGTGTGCCTTATGACTGATCTTGTCTCTATATGCACAGAGTGCACATACAGAATTTTGGTCTTAAGCCCAGTTCTATAGAGACTCCATCCTAGCAAGTGGAAAGCAGCTTAGTCTTACCCTTTGAGCTAGAGACTATTTGGAGAGACAGTATCATGCAGTATTTTAATGAAAAGAATATTTAATTGTTAGGTCCTGGACAGGTATGCCTGTACTTATCTTACAAATATGGCTGCAGTGCACTCAACCAAGTATTCTTCCTCTTTGGTGCAAGGCTTTACACCTTCAACCTTCTGGGAAATTCTTTAAACTAGGGCCCTTTTCCAAGGCCTACAGGGAACAATATTTACAGGCAAATGATCTGACATCTATGAGGGTGACAAAGATCCCTGGTATAGCTTTCAAAATGACACATTATACACAGTGCAAAATTATACCCAATTTCTTTCCATAAGTTTATGACAGCAAGGGTTTTGGCAGCAAGCATTACTTGATTTGCCGATCCGTGTTCTCCACACACACATGCTGTGGAGGGACCGTTGTCCACTTTTCTGCTTCTATCACCATTGCTTCAGCATCCATCAGTCCAAATCCATAGAGGTGGCTCACTGCAAAGGACGAGCAGAATGGTTGCTGTTATAGCATAAAACCTTGTTTTTCATCATAGACTAATTCCAGAGAGTCACACCCGTAATGGAAGCTGCTTCTTTTCTACTTTTTGCTCTCACATGAAGCTCAAAAATCTCCTTGCCAGAAACAATAATGTCTATATCAAATTAGTTCAATTAAACCATTCACTGTTTTATTATAGAAGAGGCAAATGACCATCAAATGACCATCATTTTTAACACAGACTTACCACACGCATTGTGGACAAGAACTGCAGAACACCAGGGATTACAATTGCCTCTGATTGTTCTTTGTTCACGTGCCTTAATTCAGCCCTATTCTCTTACATATGACATAATATTAAAAGGTGTAAAGAACCAGAGGAGAGTTACTTCTGCCACTCAAATACCAAACACATGCATGTACGTAAATATTGAAGAGAACTAAGACAATAAATTTAAGAAGGAGTAGACTGTCCTCTGTAACTGCTGTACACACTTAACTCCACTGAGCTTAAGCAGCATGTGGAAGGTCTGTTCCTGTATGCAGTATGGTTGCCACTGGCCAGTCAACCAGATATATCCAACATCTCCCTAAAGCTGTTGCATGATAAGAGTGAAAACTGATGATATGCGAAGTCCAGGGTCCTAAAGATAATCTGATTCTCATGTAAAGTCAGTGTCAGAAAGGCTTTTTCCACTATCTCCTTTGTAGATCTGCAGATGACAAGCGGGTCTTCAGATGAAGCTAGTGCTGGAGAGACATTAACATTGCTGTCAAGTTAACATGCTTTCAACCCCTGAAACTACTTACTGCATGCATTGTACACACAGTGGTATTACGTATCCATGCCTGGAGGTTAGCACTCTGCTAATGCTCTTTCCTGGATGTTTCATCCTCATCTTTATCTGCCTTTTAAGCCACGGAGATCCAACAATGGTCCCCATGCAAGAAACTGAATGCCTATTAGTTTAACTTGAATGCCTAAATGCCTTATGTTCAAAGAAGCATCTTCCTTCTTAGGATACAAAAAATCAAACCTTCAAATACCCAAGACTTCAATCAGGTACAGTATTTCCAACAGACTTCACCAAGGGCAAGTCCTGCCTAACCAACGTAGAGGCCTTCTGTGATGAAGTGACTATATCCGCAGACAACAGAAGAGCTATGGATGTCATTTCTCTGGACTTCTGTAATGCCTTTGACTCAATCTCCAACAACGTTCTTCTCTTTATATTGGAGAGATAGGTATTTGATGAGTGGACAATTGGGTGGATGAGAAATTGGCTGGATGGTCACATCCAGAGGATAGCGGTCAATGGCTCTATGTCCAGGTGGAGATTAGAGACAAAAGGTGTCACTCAGGGGTCCACACTGGGACCAGGGAAGTTTAATATATTAATCAAGGACATAGATGTGGGATCAAGTACACCCTCAGCAAGTTTGCAGATGATACGAAGCTGAGTGATGCAACTGACATGCCAAAGGGATGTGATGCCATCCAGAGGGACCTCAACAAGCCCAGGAAGTGGGCTTGTGTGAACCTCATGACGTTCAACAGGGCCAAGTGCAAGATCCTGCACCTGGGCTGGGGCAACCCTCAGTATCAATACAGGCTGGTGGACGATATGAGTGAAAGAAGTCTTGTGGAGAAGAACTTTGGGGTACTGGTGGATGAAAAGATGGACATGATCTGGCAATGTGTGATCACAGCCCAGGTCAATGATATCCTGGGCTTCATCAAAAGAAGGGTGTCCAGAAGGTTAAGGGAGGCGTTTTACCCACTCTACTATGCTCTCATGCGACTCCACCTGAATTCCTGTGTCCAGCTCTGAAGTCCTTAGCACAAGAAGGACATGGACGTTCTGGAGCAGGCCCAGAGAAAGGCCACAAAAATGACCAGAGGACTGGAACACCTTCCCTGTGAGGACAGGCTGAGATATTTGGGGTTGTTCAGCGTGAAGAAGAGAAGGCTCCAGGGAGACCTCATAGTGGCCTTTCAGTACTTAAAGGGTACATTTAAGAAAGATGGGAGGAATCTTTTTAGCAAGGCATGCTGTGGATAGGACATGAGGTAATGTTTTAAAACTAAAAAAGGTTAGATTCAGACTAGATATAAAGAACATATTTATTATGAGGGTGGTGAGACACTGGAAGAGGTTACCCAGAAAGGTAGTAGAAGCCCCATCCTTGGAAACAGCCAAGGTCAGGTTGGACAGGGCTCTGAGCAACCTGTTCTAGTTGAAGATGTCCCTGATCACTGCAGGAGGGCTGAACTAAATAACCTTTAAGGATCCCTTCCAACCCAAAACATTCTGTGATTCTATGACTTGTTCTAACTCCATATCTTTCACTTTTTTGTAATTTTGAGTACTTACTTGATGTAACCATTTCAAGAGTTCCAGCAGTTCATAAAGGCTAAAAGTTTCACTTACTGACTCAGCTGTGTGTTTTTGGTAGCTGTTCCAATCAAAACAGAAGCTTGCAAATGGATTTTGATGAATTTGAAGAGCTGCCAGCCATGTTGTTTTATTGTGACAAATTGGTGCTCTTGGTAAAATTATGACAGTAGAGGGTGAAAGAAAAAAGCTTCCAGAGGGAGGAGTTCAGATCACAAATATTAATAAATCAGTTTTGCCTGCTACCAGAGACAGTGTTACCAGAAAACCCTCAGAAAAACCTAAGTGCTATTTTAATCAGTAATGCGACAAGGCATGGTGTAAGTCTTTCCAATTGCACTTTGCAGTGTTTGTGAAAGCAGCCTCTATTCATTGCCAAACCAGAATTCAAAGAACTCCATCCAAAAAAACCCCAACTTTGTCAAACAAATAGCAATTCAAAGCATAAAAATAATCAGCATTTAAGGATTCCATCTTCCAACCATGGCAGTATCTAATACTGTCTGAAACTGCCAACTGAAGAGGGTTCCTCAATGGAAAATACTGCACAGAGTAATGACTATGTAATGAACTGGTTTTCTTCCCATCTCCTTCCTTTTCAGCCCCAAACTGAAGTGCACATTGCATGGAAATGTTGATTTGGAGACAGCTGAAGACTGGTCTTCTGCCAAATGAGGCAGGTATCATTTTCAGAAATGAAACACAGTGACTAAAATATATGAAAATAACTAAATTCACCCCTCCCTCAGCCTTCTGAACTCTCTTTAATGTACTCCTCAAACAGATAGGTAAAGAGATGTCCCATTTTGACATGTGTGTGGAGGCAGCCAGAAAAAGGGCAAGGAAAGCTGAGATGGAGAAACTGTACCGTGAGAGCAGTTTCTGTAATGGAATCTCCTTGGTCATAGATGCCATATTGCAAAAACTGCATCTGCTGATGAAAGCATATTTAACTGTGAAGTCATTTGTCTGTTTTTACACTGCATGCATTACTCTAATATTTAAAATTTTAATTAATATTCTGTCTACTCTGAAGAACACTGGGAGGAACAAGATTGTTAACTCACATGGTCTATTAACTGTACACAGTTACTCTATATAGTAGTATATTTAAACAGTGACGGATTAAATTTTCATGAATGGAAAAGTATTCTGAGATAACATATGGAAAATACATTTTTAATTCCTGACAGGTAGCAACTTGCATTGCGTTAGTACTCAGGATGTCCAGTTGTAAGATGTTGTGAGTTCAACACAACTACCGAGCTATAAGAAGAGTCAAATTTTCCCTCAACTCACCTTTTCTTAATCAGACATAACAAAAGAAGAGCACCTACCACTGCCAACACCAGGCAGTGACCTTCTGATGTAAACTTAAGTGGTTTTTAAGTCACCTCACCCTAGATATTTTTGCTCTAATACTGAAATTAAAAATACAAATAAAATCTAAAGAGTGAACTTTCTATCTTTCCTAACCTAAAAAATGACTAGAATTCTGTTAATTTTTGATCCAGGAAAAAATATTGCCACTGAAGTTTATGTCATTGTGTTAACTGTCCATCATTCAATTCATAAGCTCTCTTGGAGGAGAGCAGAGGTGAGTGTGGCAAGTCCTCACCCACTGGGTTTCTTTTCCACAGCTGAAAGAGAAGTTCATTTTTTTCTTTGAAATGCCTTCCCATTGGAATAAAAGCTTCCTGACAGTCAGATGTGGTCCTAAATCTTTCCATGTGGGAATCTTCCAGGTGACTGATTTTTGGCTGTCTGTAACATTTGCACTTCAAAGCCTTTGATCCAACATGTTGGTCAGCAGTTGCAGGTACCAGCAGAGGCTCATAATTTTCAAAGACTAAATAATAGTAATTTAGAAAAGAATCACGGTGTTAACAGAAGTAGTTGATCCCATGTGTCTCAAAGAAGAATGCAGACTTTGTTTCCTACTGCCTTCAAATTGCATCCCTTCATCTGTGTATATGTTAGTACTGCTGTGAACTCTGCCAGGGTGTCTCGCTCAGAGGTTAAAAATGACTCAGTGGTCTATATGGGCCCATAAATGTCTTCTGGGAAACATCTGGGACTGCCACTGATTTGGATGCAAATGGAACTGAGTTCACTTCTGCTATATAAGATAGAAAAGCAATACTTGAAATGTACTGCAGAGTGAGATAAGCTGAATACAAGTGCAAACTGACCCAGGACCTTGTACATATCCACTTACATGCACTACACTGCTGCTGCTGTGAATTGCTACTGGTGTCAGTTGTTGCTAGGAATCACTGAGCACATCAGAGGGGGGATAGGGCTGTTTTTTCAGAAGGTATTTGCCCTTCAGAGACAGAATAGGAATGGCTGTTGGTGCAACATAAGCTGGTGACTAAGGAGCAGACTGAGCAGACTGTTGTACAGCTGAAGGGTTGAAAACTGTGATCTCCTTGTGATCAATGTCCATGGGCAGAACTGTCCTCGAATCCCCTCTCTACTCACGCAGCAATGCAAACTTATCCATTCCTACTTCTGCAAAATCACAGGCATACATAGGGCTTTACAGATGTGGGAGAAGTTCAGAGAAAGATTTGCCTCTCACAACACAAGTAAATATTGAATTTTGGTTGATCTCTCTACTCATCATTAAAGAAAAGGAACATTTCTTGGGGCTAAAGTCCATTTATTTATCCCTCTAGCAATTCCTCTCTTAGCGCACCATTAAATCAAGGTCTGCTTAGCTGCTGGATAGACTTCCCCAGCTTCTTCAGGATCCTTTTGTTTTTTGTCTGAAACTGCTACTGAGAACTCAGTAACTTTCTGATTTATACACAAAAAGTATGTAAACCTACATTACACAGATGTATATCTAAAGGCAGCATGTACATCCCATTTGACTAAGAGAAGTATGAATGGCTGGTATTGATAAATCTTAACACAGAATCACACAGACTCCAGGAAAATTCGGCCCAGGCACAAAAAACACAGCATTTTCAGTGCCTCAGTGCAGCTAGACTCACTTTGTTAGGCTGTAGTTTCATTGCCTGTCATCAAGATGTCTCATCAATAGCTTAGATGTTAAGCCTCCCTGGCTATTTAACTCAGACAAAAAAAATTGCAAAATATTTTCTCCCTACTATATTTTGGCTTCATTTTCTATACTGTGAAAGAAGCATTGGAAATACAAATATTTTGTATATGCTTATGAAATACTAAATTAGAAGGAGAGAAACGGTAATAGTTTCAGTTTGTCAAATGAGGAATATGCAGCTTTCCTAAACTACATTCAGCTGTTTGCTATGTAAATTATTATGACTTTTTTCATATATGCCACTTTGGGATCTTGATCCAGTTTCACCCAAAATGAGACCGACAAAATAGGAGTCTAAAATGCCCCTTACAATTTGGTTTTCTTAAATGTTGCTTAGCAAGAGCAGATGTGAGACTCTCAAGTTACTATCATCCTATAAATACTTCAAACCAACCTATACCAATATTTCTTTTATATTTGACATTTTATTTGCAAATACAAAATTCTAACTCTATGTTACTTTAAGTTTCTGTCATTTGCTTAATATATAAAAATGCTTCAACAAGGAAAGAAATTGTCTAAAAAAAATTTAGGGACAAAAAAGGAGAAATGTTATGATGACATGCATCTTAAACTAGTGTATTTTTGTTTTTTCATGTCCTAACTAAGACAACATTGATTTTGAATGAGAATTCATCTTTTTTGCATTTCCTGTCAACCTACGACCAGTCATCTATGATAACTGGATATAATTTCTGAAACACATAACTACTTTACAAGCCAATAACACAACTGTGCAAGAACATTTTTTTTCATTTTTGCTTGCAAGGCCAACTCCCTCATACTTTTTAGATGAAGCATATTATTTGTATTTTTTTATTTAACACAGAACCAATCTCTCAATTTTTCTACTTAAAGACAAAGCAAACAGCAAACTCAGTCCTCCCTCCCCACAGAATTCCGTTAAATCCACGTATATTTGAAGACTCAGCAGGAATGGTAGAAGATTGAGTTCTCACTCTTATCATCACACCAGAGAAGTGTTTGAAGGACATAAAGTTTTTCAATGGATTTGTCTGAAAAGTGGCAGCTACAGATAAGCTATAAGAAAGTTAAGGGCCTCTATATCATTGAATCATGGAAGCACAGAATGGTTTGGGTTGGGAGGGACCTTTAAAGCTCATTTAGTTTGACCTCTCTGCCATGGGCAGACCAGGTTGCTCAAAGCCCCATCTGACCTGACCTTAAACACATCCAGTGAGGGGTCATACACAACTTTTCTCGGCAACCTCTTCCAGTGTCTCACCACCCTCATCATAAACATTTTCTTTCTTATGTCCAGTCTAAACCTACCTTTTTCTCATTTCAAACTATAGCCCCTTGTCTTGTCACTACAGACCCTGGTAAAAAGTCTCACTCCACCTTTCTTGTAAGTTTTCCTTATATACTGAGAGGTCACAATAAGGTCTCCCCACATTCTTCTCCAGGCTGAACAAACCCAACTTTCTCAGCCTTCCTTCATAGAAAAGTTTATTTTATTGAACTTCCAATTGTGTCAATTTCTGATTTTTGTATTAGTACATTTAATTTCTTTAATAATATACTTACTGCAGTTTTACCTGGTAATATATTTGACAAAAAAAATCTCTGAATTGTAGATTTTTCTGCCTGCCAAAAAGCTCCTGATCATTGATAAAATAAAATATAGACTGCCCAAGAACACTAGCAGCACAGCTATTAGAATCTAAACCTCTATTAGCCAGTGTACCTTTGTGAATAGTTTCTGTATTCAGCTCTGACACTGCATCACCTCCTATGAGACTTTGCAGCCACTTAAGAAATAGCCCTAAAAAAAACTATCTTAAAGCATTAAGGAATTAAATCCAAGATCACATTTGCATTCACATCCTAACAGTATTTATCTACTTCAGTAATTTAAAACACGTATGGTTAGTGAGTATAAATATTGGTTGACAAAGAAGACGAGGAGCAAAATACACATTTGGAGTCTCAAAGTCAGACTCTACTTGAGCGACTGCAAGTACCACCTGAATATTTGCCACTATCACCAGTGTCAGCAGACTCTGGACATGGGTCATTAGTCTTGTGATTCAGCCACCCCATGGTCCACGTTCAGCAGTGAGTGCTCAAGCGAACTCAGAACGGCCATGCCACGTTCTCCCTCGCCTGAAGCATGACCTGAATCAGTTCCTGATTTAGTTCTCAGAGCTTTTTTAGGTAGGAACCCTCAGACCACATGGTATCTACTGTGCCCTGCATATGGGGACATTTTCTCCAGAGTCAGAGAAAATAACAGCGAGCCTTGCTGAAAACCCCAGTAGAATGACCAAGAAGACTGCTTTTCTTTTCTGCCACTGAAGGAGCAGAGTTGTGATAGAAACAGAAAACCTGAATATTGCTGGCTGGTGACTGCTAAGACAGACAAGACGCTGCTTCTCTGAAGCAGCATTTGGCTGTAAGTCATAAAGTCTCTACTGAAAACATTCATTTATATCACTTGAAACGAGCCAGCTTATGTGAATGGAATAAATCTGAGGATTATATGCATTTAGAAGGAAGAAAATCATTTTCCAAAACAAAGCTGGCTAAGGAGCATCTACAGTAATAGAACCTATGAGTTTTTTACCTGCTAATAAACTTTTTATATTTGATTTTTCTTTTCCAAAACCCACAAAGATCCATTGAAAAACATGGCAGCTTGCAAGTTTTCTTTAAAAACAATAATAAAAGAAAGACATTTTGTGACTGCACCATGGAACCTTTTAAGAAAATGTACTCATTTCCTCTATTAGGAGCAATTTACCCTCAGAGATACATTTAGGATTTCCCAATACTCAAAAGCAGCCAAATGTCACTTAACCCTATCAGGCAATACCAGCACATTTTGGTGAGAGCTTCTAAGCTAGGTTTTATCTCAGAACAGATGATGACAGATGAGTCAAAGGCGCTGCAAGCTGAAATGCTGACAGATCGTTAGCAGGAGACACAAAGATAGCATTTCTGGGCTGTCAGGTGTATCAGACACATGGTGCAGAACATCCTTCATTTTCTTTCTCACACAGCAGCTGTGTCTGTTCAGAAGTATCAGTGCTCCAGAGGGATATTTACACTTAGACTAATTCTTGAGTGATCATAGGGATGCAGCAGGTTTTGGCAGAGGAAGGATATACACAAATACGCAGAAAGTCTTAACAAAGTGGTTTACAAATTGATGGTGATTTTAGAAGTAAAACTATACCAACTTCACCTCAAAGAAGAGAAATCATTAATTAACTAAGTGGACTTCATACTACCCCTGTAAGTAGTACATTTTAATCAGTAACCTGAAGGAAAAGGAAGTTAAACAATAAGCCAAATCTACACAGAGAGCTGGACTGGTAATGCTGGTAATAGACCTTGTGGTTTTATTTCTGCAGCCCCTGATTTATAAGGAAACCCCCAATAGCTGATTTTTTTTGAGAGAAAAAGTGATACACTTATGAACAATTTCAGGTATGTAACTGACATGAGTTGTCCTATGTAGGACCTTATCTTTCCCTATTATTACTAGATGTTCTACATCCTGACAGGATGCTCTAAGTGCTGAAAATACTGTATTTGGCAGTGTAGATGGTGTGGACTGATTCCTAGATGGCCTGAATCCTAGTTCCTGTCCTACAGTGGACACTGATAATAATCAAACTGCTGTTTTTGCAATTGCTGAAATGCAGTACAACAATGCAACTGCAATGGTATTCTCAAAGGCAGGCAGCTGTTGTTTTTTTAAATAGACAGAACTACCCTGTGCACAAGATGTTCACCATTGCAATGGATGTATACAAGCATGGCTAGATGTTTGCCTAGAACATTCTCACAACTGTGTTGCTTTGATAATCATTATATAAAGAGGCCATGCAGTATATAACTTTTGAGGACTTCACTTTTAAAATGCAGTCTTAGATACTATACTTTTATAATTAAAACACTATGTTTTAGAGAACTCCATCAGTTTACCTTTCACTTTCTAAGTTTGTTGATCCTGGTTTTTCTTTCTTAATACTGCAAAATGTAAATGTACATTTCACATTAAGTAGCAGACTCTTAGATTATGAGTCCACAGGGGAAGATTTCTATCCTTACCCTTCCTCCCTGACCCCTCCCCCCTCTTCAGCACAGGTTTATGCTTAGACTTCATTTTGCATTCCAGCTCCATTACTTGCTTTTCAGAGCCAGCAGAAAACAGAGTGCTGCAGAACCAACAAGTAATAAGAAGCTTTGATAATGAAGAGTTTGAGGCTGGAAGAAGTAACGGAACCTCCCCTGGTTTCTTGGAGATACTCCCTCTCCTCCTTTGTACATCTCCGCATAGACTTGTGTGTGTCTAACTGGTGTAGTAGGTCACTGCCCAATTCCCCTGGGATTATGGGGGCTTCATTCGGCTCCTTATCCCTGTCTTCCACCTTAAGGGGGTGGGTGCCCTCAGAACAACTAGTCTTACTACTAAAGAGTGAGGCAAAGGCATTAAGGCACCTCAGCCTTCTCCTTATCCTTGGCCACTATATTACCCCCCATATCCAATAAATGATGGAGATTCTCCTCTTGTTGTTAATGCATTTAGAGAAGCATTTTTTATTGTCTTTTATTGCAGTAGCCAGATTATGTTCTAGTTGGGCTTTGGCCCTACTAATTTTCTCCCTGCATAACCTCACAACACCCTTGTCCTCCCAAGTTGCCTGACCCTTCTTCCAAAGGTTGTAAACTTTATTTTTTTATGAGTTGCAGCCAAAGGTCTCTGTTCAGCCAGGCCTATTTTCTTCCCTGCCAGCTCATCTTCTGCATGTGGGGGCAGCCTGCTTCTGTGCCTTTCAGGTTTCCTTCTTGAGGAATGTCCAGCCTTTCTGGACTCCTGTGCCCTTCAGGACTGCCTCCCAAGGGACTCTGTCAACTAGGCCCCTAAAGAGACCGAAGTCTGCCCTTCAGAACTACAAGTTGGTAGTTCTGGTGAACCCCCTCCTTACGTCCCCAAGAACTGAGAACTACCATTTCATGATTACTATGCCCAAGATGGTCTCCAACTATCACATCACCCACAAGTCTTGCTCTGTTCACAACCAGCAGGCCCACTGGGACACCATCCCTACTTGGCTCACTCACCAGCTGTGTCAGAAGTTATCTTCCACACACTCCAGAAACCTCCTGGACTGTTCTCTCTCTGCTGTATTGTATTTCCAGCAGACATCTGGTAAGTTAAGTTGGAAACTGTGAGACTTCTTCCATCTGCTTATAGAATATTTTGTCTGTCTCTTCATCCTGGTTGGATGTTCTGTAACAGATCCCCACAATGCTATCTGCCTTATCTGCCTTTCCTCTGATTCTTACTCATAAACACTTGACCCTATCATCACTATCGTGAAGCTCTAGACAGTCAGAACACTCTCTAACATAAAGGGCCACTCCACTGCCTCTCCTTCCTGGATACCCCTTTGGAAGAGTTTAGAGCCATCCATTGCAGCACTTCAGTTGTGTGGGTCATCCCATGATGTGATTTTTCAGCTGCATAGTTTTTCTCATAGTTTTCCAGCTGCACAAGGGCTTCCAGTTCTTCCTGTTCATTGCCATGCTGCATGCATTGGTGTTGATGCACTTCAGTTGGGCTATTGATCCTGCCACCTTTTCCTGGGGAGAATCCCTAATTCCTATGTGACTGTTCTCAGGTGCTTCTGTGGTTTCTAACACATCAACAACCCTTGCATCTTTGCTGCCACATGGATCTCCATGCCCTACCTCTACTGGGACTGCTAAGGTGCTTCCTGCATTACTACATGGACATTTCAACTGTGCTCCAGTGTAGTCAGCACATCATGGAGCAAGCTGGAAGACATCACCAGCACACTGTCTCTCAAACACTGGCATGTTGCCTCCAGACTGTTTTCTAGCAAGCCTGGTTTTATCCCTTTTCCCTTTCAAACCTAGCTTAAAGCTCTTTCAGTGAGCCCTGATAACTCCTGTGCAAAGATCCTTTTCCCCTTTTGAGACAGATGTACCCTGTCTGTAGCCAGCAGGCCTGCTGTTGTGTAAACTAATCCATAATTAAAACCCCCAAATTTTGCTGGTGACAGCAGGCTTGGAGCCAGGTATTGATCTGCTGGGTCTTCCTGTTTCTTTCCTCATTATTTCCTGCAACTGGAAAGACAGAGGAGAACCACTGCTCCTGATCCCTTAAACAGTCCTCCCAAGGCCCTGAAGTCTCTTTTGATTGCCCTTGGACTTCTTATTGCAACTTCCTCACTACCTATATGAAAAACCATATTTAGTAAGGTTCTGTTTTGTGTGGCTTACATTTGTAAATGATATGTTATATGCTTGTTTCTTGACAAATGTAATTCCCATAATAAAACCGTGTAGCCTAGTGTCTGGTAAATAGGACTCCATGTCTGATTCTTCTGATGATGTTATCATTACACCAGTGGTTTAAAGAGTGACACTACAGAGCTGGAGCCTTTTTCAAGGACTAATGCATTTGGACACAAAATTTGGCTTAAGGGGATTCCCTGGGTCTTGTAGAGCTGCAGAAATTGCTCTGTGTCATGTCTTGGCAATGAAGTCATGGGCCCGCTAAGAAATGCAGGTGGCCAAAGGACAGGCTGCTAAGGGTATTACTGGTGAAGAAGCACTGCCTTTAGCCAACACAGCCCTGGGAGAGTGAGCAAAACAAGTCACATGTGAGACAGCTTGCATTTGTCTATGTTTGTCAATTTTAACAAGAAATTTAACACAGGGTGCCAAGTTGTCTACCTGAAAATATCAACTTAATCTTTCAAGTGAAAAAGCCCACCAGTCTAACTTGCATCGGATATAGTCTCCCTCATTCCTACAAAGACCAATGCAATTTCATGTGTTTAGTGTCAGACTGGCAACTACTCAAAACTGGAATATTACAAGAGCCAAACTCAAAGCTCATGTTTCACTTGCTCCTTGCACCATGTGTATGGGCATTAGAGGTGAGTAGGAGTTGACATTGGCTGCTAATAGAATGTAAAAATATCAGCTAGCTTCTGTAAGACTGGAAGGTCTTTTGCAGCTGTGATTGGTTGATGTAACTGTTCACAAGTGCTTGCTGTTTTTCAAAAGCCCTAAACCATCTTCTAACAATGATTTAAAGATAAAATTTTAAAGTTCTTGAAAACATGCAGCAGGGTGTTTATGAATAGCTTATTTGTATTCTCTGAGATGCACCCATTGCTGTAAAGATTTTCTTGTGGTCTGTGAATTTTTGCCTCGTTATTGGTCACTCTACAGGAATTTAAATCCGGCCAATTTAGGTCTCCTATGTAGCAGCATAGATAGGCTTGCCTCTTTCTCACTCACGGATTGGTAATGTTATGTTCATAACAAGAATGATCACCAGTTTTATGAAATACTGTAATTAGGCAATTATATTAAAAGGGCGTACACCATTAAGTGACCAATTCTGTCTAGTGGTCACTCTCCAGTGGGAGAAGAAGATATTTTACCTAACCTAAAGGAATGTGATACAACTCTGGTAGTCTGTGACACCCTGGCAAATGAAATGACTCTCTGATTCTGTAGGAACAATATCTCCACTGGGCCTAGGAATGGACTGAAAATTTAAAAAAGTGGCTAGACTTTTGATTTCTTTTTATCTTTCAGTAGCATTTTATTTCATTATACTAAAGTGTTACTGCCTACACTTGAAAGCCAGGAAGAGCAAAGGATGTTCTCTAAAAATCTTTCTGTAAATTAATAGAATCTCTTCACTGCAAATGGGTCTGTTTACCCAGAGACAGTACTTGATAGTATTTGGAACTTCACTTACAGATAAAGAATTGTTAGTATGATTTGATTATTGTTCTTAAAACTGCAGTGTTTTATTATGTATCTTTCAACCTAGAGACAAGTTGGCATTAACAAGCATTCCCTTTTTATGAATGCACTTGCGTGCTCTGTTGTTGACCAAGCAACTGACAGAAAAAGGAGCTTTTGCATACCAATCTGCCACAGCAAAACCACATCAAAGTTTTTAGTATCTTCACAAAAACGGATGTTGTCTAGTATTTTTCCATATAATCAGTTAATTAACTACTTCAATTATAAAAAAAACCAAACCCCTCTGATTTTGAATGAAATTGAGCATCTCTTTATCTAGGGAAAAATTAAATGTACACATGACTAACCAGAACCTATCCCCAAGTAAGTATTCAAGTCTTTCTTTTTCAGACTACCTGGTAATAAATTCCTGGGGTAAGATATATGGTGGCTGACAACAATTATTAAAAAATTACCAAGAAAAAATTCTTTCCCATTCCTGAATTAATTCTATTCGCATTCATTTAATGAATTCTGTTTACTTGCCAAAAAATTAAACAAATAAAGGGCACTGCTTTAGCAAATCACCAGCTGGATCAAGTGTTTTTCATGAATTAATCTTTCTTTTTAAGAATGTAAGACAGAAAAAAAAAATGAGATCTTGCAACCAGTAATGACATCTGTGAGCTCCTTCTGTGTGTTCTGCAATGACAAAAGACTGCCAAGGACTATAGCAAGGGACAGGGTTGCCATGCAGCCCAGCAAAACAGCCCCCTGAAAAGGCATGCTGACCCACTTTTAACTACCAGCTCTTGCTGACCCTTTGTTGAGTGAGAGGTTCTTCCAAGTTTTTGTTGTTTTCACCCTTTCAGTTCTCATTTCTAAAGGAGCAGGTCAGTCTCTCTTCTTTCTCCTCATTTTCTTCTTTCTTCCCCATTATGCATGGAAGAAAGGCAGATTGTTTCTTGTGACTGTCTTTGCTTTAGTTACAAAAAATAACAATCTTTCACCCCTTCCCTTGTTAAGAACAATCTGTGGACGAAATATGGATCTTGCCATCAACAAAATTATGATACAGTTCCTTAAGGAACTCAGTCTGATCAGAGTAATTAATCTCTGAAAAAACATACTTAATTCTTACTCTTGGCAACAGTGAAGGATAAGTGTAATATTATATTAAATATTGCCACGTGCAATAGTAAAAAAAAACTGTTTCATTCTTGCCCGCAGAGGTGTGCAAACCCCCTTTTGAACTCAGGTTTGGACGTTCTGATTTAATCTAAATCTTTTGCTTCTCCTTCTTCCAAAACTAACAGAGGTTTAAAGAGAGCTGCATTTTTATTGGAACCATTTGCTCAGGCTAAGTTGCCAAAATAATTTAGTTAAAACTAGTGCTTTTATTTGGGTTAAGGTTGATTCCTGAGCTCCACAGAGGTCGAGGTACTTATGTTTGTCTTCCTCTTTTTCAATTCCACCATGGAGTCTACAGCAGAGCTCTGCCAGCTCTAGTTGCACTTCCTGAATACCAGTCCCGCAGTTGAGCCTATCTATGTTTCTATGTATCTACGTGACTTTGCACAAGTGGAGGACAAACCTTTTTTCAGCCCTTTTTCTCAACATTTATCTGCTACAACACACACAAAAAAGGTGTGACTCCAAGGATTCAGAATAAGCAGGCTCCAAGTGGTGCAACAGTGCAAGTCCTGCTGCCAGTGCTGCTACTGCTGGCGTTTTACTGTCACCTCTCCTTCGATAATGCGTGATAGCTTCTGTGAAATGCCTCAGAGGGTATTTGCCTTTCTTGGGTAACAAATGGAAAAACATATAAACCCCAAATTTTTGAAGTGAGGTATGGAAACTAAATGATCTATTTTGCGCTACTTGAAAAGCTTCACTTTTAAAGTGAACTTCAGATAGCTCCAACAAAATGATAATACAGTGACAATTGCCAAAACTTTTTAAATCTTGTGAAATGTTTCACAATAGCAAATACCGTAATGTTACTGCAGTTAAGGAAGTATCTATTTCTCACTATGTATGTTTTGCATGTGGGCATGCACTTGTAAATGGGAGAAAACCAGGCTCTTTAATGTCAGAACCCTCATGAGATGAGGGAGTTCAAATCAAATACTCATTTCTAAATCTGTCCTCTGTAGTTAGAGCCTGGTCTGGATCCAAAAACTAAAGGGCTTTTTCTTTGTTTGGTTTCTATTTCATTGCAGCAGAAACGTCATGGGTCAGAATGATATATTAAAGATGCTCTATGGTAGCAATGCTTTGATCTGAAATAGATTAAAGCTAGGCTTTAAAGTAAAATCAGGCTAAAGATTTGATGTTTCTTATATAATATGTTCTTCTCATAGGAGATACTAACACAAAACAGGTCAAATCTGTTCTTAAAAGAAGTAGCACAGTTTTGGATGGAATTATCATGAAAAGAGAACCAGAGATAAGCTGCTCTGTTGTTTTTGAGTTTTTTTATATGCAATTCAAACTGAAAACAGTAAGATTTTAGTGAATGGGAATCAGAAGCAAATCTGTTTTGAAATACAATGTTGTATGGATTCAAGGTCCAGTCCTAACTCATCCAGAAAATATTTAATGGCACAAATGTTTAATTCTGCTTACATTAGAAAAGAAGAAAAAAAATGTTAAAAAGATGTAGCTTTTAATACAAAATTACAAGTGTACAGAATTTTAGAAACCTACATGACAGATGACTGAATATTATATTTTCTGTCCTATTATAAGTCCTAATAGCTCAAGATTTGATTTTATCCTAAATCTGACAGAAATCTTAAACATAAATAATATAGGGTGAATCATATAAAGCAGAAATTTTCAATTGAATTTTATTGTTTTGTCATTTTTAATCAAAACTGTCAACAATTCTGAATGAGAACAAGGTCCGAACCCAGAAATTGCTCTAGCTTCAACTCTAGGCTATTTTATCAGAATACTTGCTATGCAAGGAAAAACTAAAACTCACCAGTTTACTTAGTGTTCTGTCAGCAGTGCATGAAATAGGACTGAAACCAACTAAGAAAATCTGGCAAATGCATTCTGTATCTGCCTTTTTTGGGTTTAGTCATCCTAAGAGGTTTTCCTTGTAACAGAAAAAATAGGTCACTTCAGTTTGAGCCTGAAAGGTCTCAAAAGTATGCACAACAAAGGATCAAACAAACTACTTGAGATTATTTCTTCTTCAAAAATATCAAATAAGATGTTGCCTCTGATGGCAAAGAAGAAATAAAGCTCTCACCCTTGTAACCAGCCGCATTGGTTTTCCAGTCGTTAGCATTCAGATGTCCTGCACGTGAAGTCCTGACAATAATATGCTGTATGTCTCTCCACGTCAGAAACGGACTATGAAAAAGGGGAAAGACAAAATCACAGATCAGACATATTTTACTGGAATGTGGGGATACAAGATCAAGTAAGCTACGAAGTACCAAACCTAAAAGCCCCTCATTTCTCTTCTCTGCTTTCCTTTGCTCCATTCAAAAGAACATGTCCTAATCTTAGAGAGCTACTACATGAAATCATTTATACAGCTGTGAGGTTTGCATTAAGCGCACTATAACAAGTTATGATAATATTATATAAAACTTATGGGTAGATGAAGGAGTACATTTCAATCAGAGGCAATTTACATGACCAGCAACTACAGTATGTTATCTACCTTGTCCAGTGCAAAAGAAAAAAAAAATGTTGGCTTGCTGAAAAGGTTTACTAAATCTTACTAACTTTGCGCTCAATCTGGCAATTCCTTTAGACTTTCAGCTCCTACTGAAGCTATTTCAGGTGCCTCTGTTGTTATTCGTCTACTACTCTCAGACTTGGAATTCACTGAGGTTCTATGTATATTCTTCAAGATGCCCAAGTAGCCAGCACTGAATCTCAATAGTGCCTGATTGCACATATCTGTATTCCTTTAAGGGATTCCTAATAACCTGTCCACCAGGAAGGTGAAACAAAATGCTGTTTGCATCCCACTGTTACATTAATACCCATTTATCCTGTAGGACTAGAGCAAATAAGGGATTATAGTTTTCTTGTTTCTCTTAGATCCATTGCAAGAAGAATTTCTTTTCTTAGAAGATTATCAAAAAGTACTGGCCATCACTGGGGTATTTTTTCTTTCTCCTTCCAATTTCTTAGCTTTTCTATCATTTGTAAGAAGACCAATAGTATTCCATTTCAAAATGCATTTTAGTAGAAGAGATGATAAACTGAGTCACTAAATAATCAAAGGGAAAAAAATACTGCAGTGCAGAACACCAGTCACTCAGTACCTTTCACAGAGTATCATTATCTGCCCCTATTGCACATACTGACACAACTCCACTCAGTTTTAATGATGAAGACAGATCAGAATGAAGTTTATCAGACCCAGAATTGTCTGTCTAACTGTCCAGGACTAGGCAATCATTGAAAACCTGGGAAACCTTGGTTCAATTCCTTAACACATGCACTTGTGTCTCTCAGAGCAAGAAGCCACGTGGTACATCAGCCAAGTGACATATTCTTGTCTCTAAAGAATCATTAAGTCATGATACTTGGGTCCAGCTTTCACCAGCAGGCAGAAACTACAACAAGGGAAAGGCCATAACAGTGTGGAGAAGGTCAACCCAACGGTGATTGTGAGGGGTTCACTTCCTGGGGTGAGCGGAAGATTACAACCACATGGAATGACTGTACTTTCTTAAACCAACACATAGTCAAGTTACTAGAAAGTTCAATGACAAATTTCTTTGGGAAGGAAACACAGCGTAACAGAAATACACAGAAATATCTTGCTCTTCTCTTAGCCTTCCTGAAAGAACAGTGTAACATACAGAAAAATCTCACTCATCTCTCTGATGTACAGAAATAAATATTGTGTGGATTGGCACCCCACACACACATACTGTTCTGTTCCAAGAATATCTCTTTGGAAATACTCAAGTAATCAGTGCTTTGTGGTGCTTAAATATGGCAGTAGAATCCTGCTTATCCCCCGAGCTGAAATCAAGCTCCTATGAAACAACGAGTCAATACAGGTGATAATCTATTAAAAATTGAATACTTTCTTTTTCATTCAAGATGCATTGATTTAGGTTTTCAGGTGATAAATTTCAGCTTCCGCAAGCTGCAGCTTTAGAAGGTGGCAGTAGAGACACAGAAGTTAATGCAAACGTGCAGTTAAATTGTTTATAGAAAAACTTGCTCCTAGCCTATCCTCTGTGTACATGTAGACATATATTCATGGGTATTAACCAATGGAAGTTCACTTGTGTTGGTGGAATTACTGAAAATGAAAACAAATCTCAGAACCATGGTCCATAATTACACAGAGGAGAAAAAAACTTGTGGTATACAGGATATTCACTCACATATAACTCATTTTTACACATTTTACTTTTCAATACCCTTGTAATCCATATGCTTGAAAACAAGTAGGTGTTGCCTAAAAATGTCAGATTTCTTTTATGTAAAAAGATCGTAGGGACCAATGCAAAGGCAGTGATCAAACAGTTTAACTATACATACTTTTCTCATTACCTATTCAGTAATATAATTTCAATTTTGAAAGTATCTCTTCCATTGCAGAACAGTTCCCAGTGGGTGTGTGTGTACCATAGCTATGCTAATGTAACCTAGCACCCTTCTACCTGCAGCTGGGACACCAGAGGAAGCAGCATGTATTTTAGAATCAACACAGAAAGTCCTGTCTGTGCCTGTTGTTCAAAAATAAAGAGGAGATGGAATAATCTGAAGAAGGAAGATGTTATTAAGTGAATCTCTTATCAGTTGTAGACAGAATGGTTTGTAATTTGTTTCAAACTTTATGAATCCACCGATATTCAATTTCCCTCTGGTTTTGGCTACAAGATGTAAGGGTATTCCCATACTTATCTTATTCTGTTATTTTTAAGGAGAGCTGATGCCTTCTGCCCCTGAGCACTTACTAAAGTATTAATATTCCCATAGATACATTTTTTTTCTTAATGTGGAATTTCTCACACTAGACAGTTGGACTTGTTTATCCAGCTGAGCTGGTAAAAAATGACTGGGAAAAAAAAATTTACATGTAATGCAAGAAGCATTATGGGGGTTCATAAGATAGGGTATGCTTGGACAGTCACCTAACATGCTTCAGGAAAAAAACCAGTATGATTTTATACCAGCTCAGGAATTTCACTGGGAGCTTCTGAAAAGTCTTAGAAAGTGTGTTTCAAGCCTTCAGAAAGACCTCCAGGAATCCTGAGAGCTTCATTCTTTATAAGCTGGAATCTAAAAAATCTGTTCTTCTATAAAGCAAGCTGTCCATGCTACTGGTAAAAATAAGGCATTGAAATATTCACCTGAACTTCTGAAGGAGAGATTCAAGATAGGGCACACTCAACTGATTATTTAAAGATGAATGATGGATCTAATGGTGGATCTAACTATGCCTAGATAAAGGAGATAAAGATACAGCAGTCCTCACTTCGTAATACTAACTACATAAATTGGATTTAGTCTCTCAGTCAAGAAAAGAGATTATGTCTCATAATTATGGTTTACTTCTAAAAACAATAATCATGGCAGATCTTGAAAAAGTGAGCCATTCACTGTTGTACTTACCATCCTTATCTAATCCTAAAAATAGTATAAGAATTTCTGGGGCAGAAAACCTTGATCAAAGGTATGATTTCCAGGACACAACGTGTTATATAGTTAATTCAGTCTGTCTCTTATGGAACTTCCAAATCTGCTTACTTACTGTATAATTGATAAGATTGTTAAGTTTTCTTCTCAAAGAATGGCAGTTTGGGCATAACTGGGCAATCTAAGATATTTAACAGCATAAGAACAATAACCAAACCAATTTCTGCAGCCTACTATAGAACCTTTACTACACTAAGAATTGAGCTATTGCCAGACTGAATTTTTCTCTCTGCAGTAGAAATCTCATTTGAAACAAAATATAAAAACAAAGGAAAAAAAAAAAGAAATTGGAATGATGTCAAAATAGCTGTTCATTTGGAGAAGAAGAGGTATTTTCTTTTTGCGTGTGTGTGTGTGGTGTGTGATTTTTTTTGGTGTGTGGCTTTTTTTTTTGTGAGTTTGTTTTTGTTTGGTTTTTTGTTTTATTGTTGTTTCTTTTGTTTTGGTGGGGTTCTTTCTTTTGTTTGTTTGTTTTTTAGGCAAAATAGTCTAGTAGCCAATTTTAAAGCATCTAGAAAAATCACAGAACTGGTCAAATATTTGTAAAACATGTCAATATTGGATCCTAACTGAGTAAACAGTTGTTTGCTAGCCATGTGGATGTTTGCTAGCCACTTGATTAATCTCAGAATAATTAATGGCTAAACTTCTTGAAATAAACAAATACATTAACAAGAACTGTACTAACTCTGATAGTGGATTGATTTCAAAAAATGGGCTGTTTCGTTCCAGAATTTTTTTTTTGGTGTCTCATCTGAAATTACCTTGGGATTACACATACCAGACACTACTCAAAATCAAACCAGAATAAGCAGAAGTGAGAACAATTACATACAAAAGTGCTTGTACAGCAGCCAAAAAATAATTAATGTTGTGTCCTTACCCAACAGTTACACTCTAAGGTACAGACCTCTTTTTACAGGCTTCTCAAAATGTTTTTGAAAATAAGGTAAATGAGAAAAAATGAAATAGAACAAATATATTAAATTATATTACAGTAATATTCATTTGAGATTTAACCGTATCTTTAAGCAGCCTGCTTAGAAATAGAAGATCATAATTTTTGGCCAAATCTGATTTCTTCATTCCACAAGTAGTCTCCCTAGTGAGAACTGGGCTAATCCTGGAAATAGTAAAGAATTCTGGCTCTATCATTTTGCATAATGATACTGTGCCAAAAAACCACAAACATTCAGAGTAAATAATTGATGCAAGAGACACAATTACTAAAAGTAAAAAATTAAAAGTATCACTCAACACAATAAACAAACAGGGTAAAATTTTGGCATTTTTTTTTTAGCAAAATGATATGGTCAGCAACATGAATAATGATTGCTACATTATATTTGTAACCTGCAATTTGAATGAAAAAATCTGAACCGACATGGATAATTACTGCTATAATAAAGAGTCCCTGTGCCCTAGATATCTTGTAGAGCAGTAGGAGAACATTTTTATCACTGATATTTGCATAACACCACCCTTAAGGGCTTTATGATAAATTTATAAACAACACATAAGAAATAGTTGCCTATTTTGTTCACATATTCCCATCACTTACAAATCAGCAAAATTGTCCCATGAGATCTACAGATCTGCTACCTATCCTTAAGACTTCAACATATAGCCCCACAGACAGCAATATTAGCTAAGTGTCCTAATAGTTGCCGAGTTTAGTTGTGGTAAGACACGTTGGATCCGTACATTTCAACAGTTACTAGGTAACTTCAGTACGTCACTCACATTTTAAACATATTAATCATAAACATCTCAGGCTCACAAATGGTATGATAAAATAACTTTCCATTTAAATCTATATTTTTTTAACATCTTTTCAAGGTAACAGTGTTTCCCTGTACATCATCCTTATCAGTTCATGTCCGGCTCTACTTCATGTCATTCAGTTTATATTCATGCAGCACCTCCATCGTTTCTGCAATGCATTGGAGTCTCTTCATCAGTTAGTGTTTGAAGGCTTTTGCATTGGCTACAACCATCTTGTATGGATTATCTTCATATTTTTTTTAGGACAGAACACAGACAAATTGTGCTATGACATGACAGATACATTCCTTTAGATGAACAGCAGGATAAGCAGGCATACATCCACCAGCAAAGGTGTTCTGGTGTACCTGTGTAAAATCTGCAGTCCACACAGTGGTGGCAGATTCCAGAGCCTACAGAGTTTTTCCCAGAGACAGAAAATCCTAAGTGCCCAAAAGAAAACAATTAATGGCCCAACTTCAGGTTGATAATAATGGCTTTCTGAAGAGAAGCCCCTTGAGAGAGAGGTACCTGAATCACATCCTTTATTCTGTCCTCCCCATAGGAAGAATGAAATTATACCATCCAAAAGATAGTGTGCACAGCCTACTGAGGGAATACAGTGTGGAAGCAACACCAACAAAAACCTTAGGTGAGTTGCCAGTTTTAGAACCATCTGTGACTGTGCATGTAGGGAAGCCTTACATTATCTTAGGTTAATGCAGGGACTTACTATTAGCATGGCACATACACAGGCTATTGATTTGACCTATCTGCCAAGTCCAACAATACTGATCACTTTTAATATAGTTGAACTATGACACTGTGGTGTCAAGGAATTTTGGAAGACTGCAAGGAGACTGCAATCCAGTGAACCTGCTCTTCTTCCACCTTTCTCATTTTCTTTTTGCTGCAAGAGCATGGCCAGAGAGCAGCAGATGGGCTCCCTGCTCTAAAGGTGAACAGCCAGCATCCCTAAGACCAACTTCAGAGACAACCCTAAGCAGGCTTTAAAAACTGAAGCTGTGAAACACTTCAAGAACCAAGAAAGTACAGGGGATAGAGCTGCCAAACTCTTAAAAGTCTCCACTGAGTGCATGCCAACTAAGATTTTTGAAAAGCTTATAAAAGGCTTTGCCCTGGCACCAGAACAACGGCAATCTACTTGTGCTATTTCTAGCTGTGCTCCAAAGTGCAGACACAGCAAAATACAATGAAAAAGTTAAAAATTATCACAAACACTTATTTGTTTTTTAACCTAGACTCAGTTTAAGAAATGTCTAGATGGAATTTTCTTAAAAGCTTTTTAAAGCAAGTACATGGAAAATTTCAGACCAAATGATTATTCTTTGGCAAAGTTACATGTAACTGAAAACAGGACTTTAAAATGGGAAACACTTGGCAATCTGAATTCAGGGAAGTACTTCCAAGTCAACCTCAATCTAATAACTGAAATTGCATAAGTGGCACAGGTGGTTAAAGCTCAAGAGTAACACAGGTTCTAAATTAAGCATTTATTTATATGTTTTTTAAATACTTCACCATTAAGAGCATTATTTTAAAACTACTCCAAAAATGCGAAGATTCACAAAAATTATTTCTAACTCACACACTTTAGAATTCTCTTTTATAATAGGTAATCAATGGAACAAAGACCTAGATAAAGCTGAAGGACTTGAATGATAACCTCTACTCTTACACTGGAAGCCTATATACAGAGGTCACTTGACAGCACTTCTTCCTCAACTCTCTCATCACCTTTAGCCTCTGTGTTTATGTACAGGCAAAATCCTCATAACTTTGATGACACAAGAATATCTTCTTTGTATCCAAAACTGTGCCTTGCCAGACAGTACACTGCCTTTCTCCTTTTTTTAAGAAAATCAATCAATATGGGAAGTACTGCAAGTATCTGATCAGTTTTCAGAAATCCAAAGTATCTTCCTCTGACACTCCTGACCCCGTGCAATGTAAAATCAGTTTTCTTTTCATCTCAGTAATTACACTCAGTTGTACTGCCTTTTAGAATAGTGAGGTGCATTGTCTCTTGTCTGAATGGATCACTGGTATCGGAACTCATTGAAATTATTTATCTCTTCCCAGCACCACCTTGTTCTATCCTTGGCTTCATGTAATCAAAGACAAATTAAGTGTATCTTTCATATGAAGGGAATCATGGAAGAAAACACTGTCTCCAGAGCTATATGTTTGAGTACAATAGAAACATAGCAGATCAATATTTCCATTTCAGGTGTTACCTTTTACCCATGTAATTACAGTTTATATACCATGGGTTAGGAAACATGCATTGGCTTAGATATACTGGAGCATGCTGTTCACTTGGGGATGTATAATGCATTCTTCCATCAGCAAAGTAAGATTTTTTTTTCCTTTGGCTTCTCCAAAGGAACACGGCATAAAGCCCACTGGAACAAATGTGGGCATTCTGTTTCTCCTGACTCTGATTCACCCAAGTCCCAAATTCAAACCTTTCATCAATGAGAAAGGGTATTTCTGATATCAACAGCAGATGGTACTATGCGATGCAAATAGTTTATTTCTAGTAAGAACATTGCTGCCTCTGCTAAGTACATTCATTGTACTTCATATCCATATTTGCTGGTTTACAATTATCAAGATTCAACATTACGTAATAACTAAGAAGTGCAATATGCAAGCAAGCGTTTACTCATAGAGTCTGAAGAGGATACCAAATACACTGGGAATCATCAGATAAACCAATTAGCTACCTGAATATCACAAGAAAATCACAGAATTTGAAGATTAAGAGATGCCTTACTTTGTGTAACAGTTGTTGTATATCTATATTTCTGCATTATGGCCTAGAGGATTCCAAAGAAGCAGTGTGAAACTCATTTACACTTCTTCGGTTCCTACAGGAAAACACACCACTTGATACTCAAATACCAGACCAAAAATAAAAAAAAGATATGTTCTCATTGTTTGAAATTGGAGTAGTAAGCAAACTACCATCTAAAAACAAGTTGTTGCCATCGTTTCAGGAGGAGATCCCAGTTGGAAAAATCAACTAAATTGACGGTTCAAATCAGTAGGCAGTAAGTGGTACTCCACAGCTACTTGCCAACCCAGCCATATGTTTCTTATCAAAGAAGGACAGTGGCAGCTTGGAGTGGAAATCTACCTTGGTTATTTTCCATTGGTTTAATATTATCTTTGTGTGTGATTTGAAGCAACCTCTTGGCTATTCAAATTCATATCCAGGCCAGACTGCTCACCTCCAGATGTCTACCAGGAATAGAACCTGTCTACTGGGGAAAACGAACCTCATAGGCTCAAAACCATTCCATGGTATATTCTGTTGTGTTTTCCAGCACAAAGTGGAATGAAACTATACATTATTAAAGACATATTTAAGAAGTGTTCAGGACTAAGTTCTCCAATTTTAAGCAGCTTGCTGTACAAAGAGCATAATTACCTCACAAAACTCCTTTCCAAATAGTCTCTTAAAGAAACATATAAATACTAGTGCTATTAGCTCAGGGACGAATACAGAATCTAAGGAAGGCTCTATGTAAATGCAAACTCTGTTTGAATGCAAACTGGTTCCAGTAAAACCCTATGCTAAGCCACTTAATCATGTATCCTTTACATATCATTTATTTTTAAAGTTTTGGAGAAAATGCTTAAGATGGCTTCAAAATTTCTTTCTGCATGCTTTAATTCCTAGCATTTATTTAGGATCACCTAAACTGGAAAGTATCAACAAGTGAAAAATACAACCCGAATTTTCAAATCAAATAAATAGAGAATTACAACTCAGAAACTGCTTAAAATACTCTCAATAGATTTCATACAAACAAATCCCAGACATTAAAACTGAATATATTATGATCTTCTTAAAGGCCTTACTTCATGATCTGTAGCTTCATAAAACCAAAGGTTTCTCCACCTGTAGGACTAGATTATTTTATGGGAAAAAAACAGCATGGGAATGTGGAATTATTTATCTCCCTAGTTTCCTTTTTTTTTTTTTTTTTTTTTGGTTTTGTGTCTTCCATGCCTGTTTTCATAAAATTGGTTGTAAGTACACACAGAAGAGAAAAGGTAGTGAATGGAATACAAATGAAGAAAAACGTATTTATGATGTAATTCCTTTGGACCTATCCAAATACAGAGGCTAAGACCTAGAAATAAGTAAGAACCTTCCATAAAAATAATAAAATGAATAAAATCTGAAAGGAGGCAAAATCAATCCATCTGCACCCTGATTCTCATGTTAACACCATGCAATAGAGTACTACAAATATTAAAAAAGTGACTAGGACCTTTAGTTCTGGCACCTTTTGCTTCATCATTATATGTGAAGCTTCAATGCAGTATTGTCTTTGCTCCTATCATAGCAACTATTTGGAAAAAAAAAATGCTAGTCCACAGACACTAACATGGATTTCCCATTGGTATGGTATCATAGAGAAAAAAGGTTGTGTGAAGAGTAAGTTTCTCAATGTGTTTTAAGATGTTAGAATCAGCAACAAGTTGGTTGTAGGTATTGTGTGCTATAACTCTTTGAAAAGTTCAATTACAACAATCAGTTGTTAGAAAATGCACACAAAATATAACAGAAAAATAAAAAAAAAAAAAATTACAAACAGCCTCCAATCATTAACAAGTAATTAGAAAAAATTTCAGCAGAATGCAATATACACACATGCAATTTTACCTGCATATGCAGATCATTTAGAATGAATTTAAAGACTTTAAAACTGAGATTAAGAGGAGAGTAAAAAGATTTTTTTATGCTAACTTTTCAATTACTAACTCTTATTCTCATGACTATAACAGCAAAAATGTATTCTGTGTTGAATACTGGCCCATGGATTCTTCAAAAGAGCAACACTAAAGATTCTGCTGTTATGAATTACACAAAATTTGAAATTACTGTTGTGGGGAGATTCTTTACTTCCTTCACAGGAACTGGCTGCCCCCAGAGGAAACTGAGTTATATCAGAATTTAATAGACTCAATCTCCTAGCACTTAGAAGCATTTGATTTCAAGCAGGATTTGGGGTGCACCTGCAAATATTATCCAATACAGCTTATAGTAATGCAAAAGATTTTGAAATACAGATTTACCTGATAAATATCCAGTATTTCTGCTGCTCCATGAAGCACATTAAAGATATATATTAGACACAGAGAATAAAATCCTTCAGTTGACAAAATGTTTGTAAGATTGAAATTTTTCTGAGCTAAAGGTAAAAGGACTACGGAGCTACACTATCCATGGTTTTTACAGCTGAGGAACTTAACCCATTAGAAAAAACAGACTTGTGTCAGCATGCAGAAGTTGGGAATTTTTATTTTGCATACTATATTAATTTCTGTTTATGAAAGGCTAACGCCATCCCAAAACTTTCTTCAACATTCAAGAATGGACACCGCTGTGGGGGAACCTGATGAATACAAGTGGCGACCTCCAGGAGTCTGCAGAGTACAGCATATCTGAGCAGCACTGAGAGGGTACTGTAAGACATTGTGAAGATGCTGTATATCATTTAGTGGAAACTACATGTACTCAACACCATCTGAAGTTATATCAACACTGAGTCCTCTTCTCTTCAACTCCATGGTGTCAGCTTTCCTGTGTGTAAAATAAGCATGCAGATCTTTCCTGCCGTTGGAAGGGTACTGTGAATTACTACAACAGTTTCCAAAGCACTTTGAGATCTCTGGATAAAGGAGCTTGATGAGTGAGAAAGATCTTTCCATATGTTTAATTTCTACTTTTTTTTTTTTTTTTCAGAATACAACTCAGATCTTACTTCGCTTCCAGTGCCAGTGCAATGATGCCTGCAGCCATAGGTGCAGAGGCTGAGGTTCCAGTATGGCTGTCTGTGCAACGCTGTCTCAGGTCTGTGGTGATCTGGAAAAAATTGAATGTGTGAAATTTAGAACACAACTTCAGCAATGAGAACAGGTTTCATATGCTCAAATGGCTCACATGGAGGGCATTTCCTTCTTTCATTGCAAGGAGAATAAATGAAAAGGTGTCTGAATATATGACATTAGATGTTCTGAGCTTGAGGTCACTTGTGAACTTGTTCTCTGTATTGCACTGAAATTATGTCTCCGTTTTTTTCATGGCATGATCGACAAAAAGAATTGTAAATTAGAAAAACATGCAGAGGGTTTTAAAACTGCACAGTTGGAACTCTGTCCTTCTATTTGTACTTAGAGAGCATTTTCCATCCAAGAATTTCAAAGTGCTTTACAAACAGGAATGAACTGAATCTTACAGTGCTCCCTATACACAGACTGGCCATGCCCATTTTAAAGACTAGCAAAGAAATATGGAGGGATTACATTGCTTGAAGTAATAGTGGCAGAATAGAATATAGTTGGGCTCATGCGAAGTACCATATTTAATCCTTTCTTCATGCCTTATGCAGTAATATACATGAAATTAAGCAAGAATTCATTGGAAAATCCTGATGTAATCACAAATTTGTCCTAGACTTCACAGGTCAATTGGTTATTTGCAGCTTTAAATTGTTATATATTGCTTAATTATATGCTGCCACATATTTTAAGCTAAGCGGATGCATAAACTGTAGTGTGCAATACCATCTAGAGGCACAATATTCATCTTAGTGTTAGAAGTTCCTATCTCATAATGAGTATTAGGCAGATTCCTCTGTAAGAGAGTAGATAACACACAAAAGATGTGTTTATTCTAAATTCTGTTTCTTTCAGGCAATGTTAATCTAAAGTTATTCTAATCTACGCTCTTCTTCCCAAAGAAGTGGTTCCTATCAAGAACAAGGCAGTAGAGACAGTAAGTCACTACTATGTAACAGAAGCTCAAGCAAAACCCACATGGACTTGAAAACAGTTGCTAGCAGACAACAATCCACATCATGAAAACCTCCAGGCGAGTGGCAGAGTGAATGACCTGTGACACCAAATCTTAATCTCAGCATTTCAGCTGAT
This sequence comes from Actenoides lindsayi, assembly GCA_025331215.1. NCBI lineage: Eukaryota > Metazoa > Chordata > Aves > Coraciiformes > Alcedinidae > Actenoides > Actenoides lindsayi. Next base: position 39,956 of record WTSP01016054.1, read on the forward strand.
CCCTGAGATTTAGTCACTACAAGAGACAGAGAGGTAGAGGTGAAGTTGCTTACACAGCTTCTTACTTAAGTATACGAAATTACTGTGTCTCCATTTCCTCTAATTCGCTAGTATCATACTTCATTTGCAACACAGGTAATGGACAAAGATGGGAGGAGAGGATCACAGGATCGAAAAATCATGGGAAAAAAAGCACAGGCCATGTAAAAATACTTGTCTAGCTTTGAAACTGGAAGATAGGCAAAATATAATCTGAAAAAAACAGGCACATCCCATTTGGACAGAACACAAACAGTTGCACATAGGAGGTATAGGTCTCATACATTTACATTAGCCATATTCAGTCGCATACATATTCAGTAGCATACATATTCAGTAGTATATGTATTATGTAATTTGTGTCAGGTTCTCACAAAATGCAATCATACCATGGCTAACACAAAAGACTTCTAATAGAGAAAGAGCTAACAGAACCCAGGAAATTATTCTTAAAAACAGTAGTGAGCAAGTGAAAGAAATTGGAAACTTCTAGAAGTTGAAAAAATGGATTAGAGCATTTACAATATCATATCCTTAAATAAGTGAACTTACCAAAGGCCACCATTTCCTGATTAATAAAATCTAGAAATAATCCTTTATTATTATTATTATTATTATTATTTATGCACATACTTGTAAATAATTTCTTTTTTCTGTCATTAGCTATAAGTTGAAGCCCATAAATAAAACTTTCAGGTAATTTCTTTATCTCTTTCCCTCTCTCCTACTGATAGCATATTAATTTAGACAATGAAAATTAATCAGTACTGGAAAAACCTTTATGCATGCGAATTCCATAAATGCCTAGACAATAATAAGAGATGAAATAGGAGCAGGAACAGCCATAACATTTTATTGCCTATATGTGCAAATGCAAGTAGTGACTTTGCAGGTGGGACTAATATGTTCAAGGACTACAGGATGACGTGCACCCAAATAGAGACATACAAGACTCAGGTATCTCATCTGGAAAATTACTGGTCAGTGTTGTAGCGAGGAGTGGAAGTGGGGCCAGAAAAAAGAGAGGGCAGAAGAAGGGACTAATACACACTTGTCTTTTTTGTAGCCTGGTACTTTGTTCCCTGCAAAAAAAGTTGTGCAGCAGTCGCTTTCCTCAGAGGACCAAAGCGTAGCAAAGCCTATGGGAGCTCAGTCAGGGAGAAATGCCTCATAGCATCTTTTCCTTAAGAGATAGCCTTTCTCAATACAGTGAAAAGAACACTGCATTGTGCTATCTGTGTTTCTCATCCTTTGGAAGAACACACTTCCAGAGAGTCTTTATTGTCCTTGTAGCTACAGGTATCAAGCACAACAATCCAATGCCACCTTGTTATTTGACAGCGTAGTCTCTCATGTTCTAAGCACATGTTGTGGCAACAGTTTGAACTACAGATCCTTCTCTCTTTCACTCAGCATATATTTCAGCAGAAGATGTGTAGGGAAAACTCCCTAAGTGGAAATCTCATTTGAGCTATTTCAAAGGAAAGTTACTGAAAGAGCTGAGATGTTTATGTGTAAACTACCTCCAAGATGTGAGGCATGCTTTTCAGAACTGTGGATTCATTCTCAGAGAAGTGTCATGTCTATCCTTTTTTACTTTCTGCTATAGTTCTTCAAAGTATGTCTATTTCTATGAACCTGTGTTCCTAGAAGTGATGAGGGTTTAAAGAAAAGCTATTCTACCTTCTCACTTTGTGTATCTGTATACACAATGCCATCTCATATATTCATACTCTGAAAGAGTTTCTGAACAAGAGCAGGATTTTGGTTTTTGTTTTAAGAACTGGCAGACATGTGGGGGTTTTGTTGTTTTTAAGTTCTGCTTAGAGCAGAAGATAGTCAGCAAGGCAAGAATGTGTCTTAGAAGAGAAAGAAACAGGTTATTTTCAGAAGGTAAGTCATGTAATATCTGTGAGGGACTTCCATATGTACATTCCTTAGAGCTTTAAGAAACAGCCTGAAAAAGGAATTAAAAGGAAATGTGATGCAACATGTTTGATAAATGAATGGCCCATATAGATAACTGTGTTAGGTGGTACTTAACCTATCCTAACTGCATGGTCTGGAGTGGGTAAGCTATCTTCCAGAATTTTCCTACAGTATTCAATAGAGGAGAAGAGAATAATATGAAAAAAATACCATGACAACTGTATATTATTAGCCAATACTTCTCTGCTCAGTCTGCTATGAGAGATAATCTGTGTGAATTTCTATGTCTATACCTATGCTGGCACTTTGTAGTTGCTCTTAAAAACATCTAAAATTCTAGTTCTTTTTTTCAAAGGTCTATGTAAAAGGCATACTTCCAGGTGCATCTGTGAAATGGTTGTACACTTTAGGCACGTTAATATGTTCAAAGTTTGGAAAATCAATCCATAATTGGCTAACAGTTACTTCAATAAAATGTATAAAGTCAAGCACACTTGGAGTAACTTCCCTGAGCAACAAGGAACTCATGCAAAATCCTAACAGCAGCATGTGTTTAACTGCAATTTTTAGCTCGGATTATTTCAGGCTAGAATTTGCTTCTATTTACTTCAGTTCAAACTCAATAAAAATGCTCCATATGAAAAACAGAGCTGTGTAGATGAAATTATGTTCTTAAGCTATCAGACTGCCAAAGGAGGTGGTGGAGTCACCATCCTTGGAGGTGTTAAAAAAATATGTAGATGTGGCACTTCAGGACATGCTTTAGCGGTCATAATAATGTTGGGTTGATGGTTGGACTTGATCTTAGATGTCTTTTCCAACCTTAACTTTTCTAGAGTTCTATGATTGTAGAAGACTGAAAAAAACTCCAGACTAGAAAACCTTCTAAATTTATGTTACATTCTATATTTGTGCCAAGCAAAAAAAAATAATAAATAATAAAAATGTGTACTAATGAAAAAGGGGAAAAAAATCTTTTATGTAGTTATAAAAGTATGGTTGCTTCTATTACTCTGTATTGAAACCAAAACATTTTTGTAAGAATTTTTAGTCCACACAGTAAGTGCCTAACACTTAAGTTACTTATGCTCAACTACCTTATAATACATTCTACACATATTAAGATAGGGAAAAAAAAAAAAAAGCAAGCAAAAAAAAAAGCCAAGACTTATGAACTGCAAGGAGAAATGTGAAGGAGCTGTGGAACATGACTATATAAATTTGTAACTATTCACTGTCCCTTAACTGTACATAGGTATTTCTGTACTACAACACTGCAGAATCTCACATGGCATTGGAATATTTTATGAGTTATATGACAAAAAATAAATATCAGTTAATTTGATTTTGATTGTAAATCCCATGCTATGTCAGTTCTTCCTGATTTACTGCAGCAGTATTTTGGTTTCCTGTTTTGAACACAGAACTCTCACTCCAACAAAACAAATCATCATATGCCTTTATTGAATATTGTTACTCTGTTCATGTTACGGAGTGAAGTTGAACCCTTCATAGCTAATTTGTATACTGCATATAAATTTATATGCAGAATAGAATTTGGAGAATATAAATTTAAAAATAACATTTTATTGTTATTTTTCCCTTTACACTTACTGCAAGCTCTAAGATTTTTATGAAAAGATATGAAGACGAACAATCTCTGACTCAAAAGGAGCATCAGTCTAAAGAAAAATGTGAGATATGATGTCGTGGAAAGGGTGTGTGGTACAACAGTGAAAACAAAAACACATCTTCCTTATTCTAGTATCTTTTCAGCATTTTATGGCAGTTGAAAAACTATGCCCTCAAAATTTTTATTTCTCTCTTTAGTTCAGATCTTGTTTCAAACAAGACTTTTTTCCAAGGTAAATGAGGTTTGATAGATCTTTAGGAGGACTTTATTTTAGGAGACAGCTGGAGAAGACAAGAGAGATACTATCCTTACTGCTCTCAAAATCAGGTCTATGAGCAAGGCAGTCACACAGGTGAAAGCAATGTCCCTGTCTGCATATGCATGCTTCTGGAAAGGACTGATTAATACTCAGTTTGAAATACTGGTTATGCAATTTCATGTAATTTCTTCCCAGGCTGTAGCATATCAGATGCATGCAGTTGTTATTCCTTATGGGGGTAACTGGTTTACACACAACAAAACCAGAAAGCTAGTGACTGTATCTACTGTACACTGTTCTGCTCTGTCACTGAAGGTGTCTGGAGGGGGAATAGGCTTGCCTGGCTTTAAATGCCAAATACCAGTAGTAAAAGACCCTTAGATATGTTGTGTGTTGAAGTATTGAAGGGAATATTTATGGTCTGATATTCAAGCATCCGAGATCAGTCAATCTTATGGCACATGCAACATCAAAGTTGCCTTGCACAAGACTAATCAAAGGTAAATTAAGTCCTGGTAAACACAAGATCAAGAGACTAGGGTTAATTCTTTCAGTTCCTAAGCATGATTGCTTTTACCATTCACTGTGCAAAATGATGGACTTCTGTAGGAATAATCCAATAGGGTCAAAAAGAACGGAGGATCTGATTACTAAAAGCAATCAGTGCTGGTAAAATTTATAGATTTCAATTAGAAGGTTTTTTTATGTATCTCTGATAGCCCGTGTGAGATATCCAATAGAGACTCCACGTTAAGGACAGTTTTAAAGAGACATTTCTTTAAAAATTTTCAATAATGTTCATGTAAAATCTCATAACTTCCCTAATTATGGGATAATATACATTTATTCTCTATATAACAATTAATCTCTCCTTTGTAAAGTTTACCTTTCAATAATAATACAATAAAATAAAAGCCTGCAAGTTTTAGCATAGTGCTTAAACTCTAGAAGTGATAGCTAAACAAAAAAAACCCACACTATTCTCATGTTTCATAAGAAAGTCTTTAACAATAAAGGTGGTTTTGATGCTAGCATAAGTCACAAGGAAGTGACAAATCCGAAACAAGCAATGGTCTCTTATTGAAATAGTAACTCTGTAACAGCAGAAAGTCCATGATAATTGAAAAGAATGGAAGACAATAATCAAGAACACTACAGCTATTAAAAAAATCAGATGAATACACGAAGATTAAATCATTTGAGTAGAAAACTACAAATAAGGGCTGAGAAACATTCAGATATTTTACTAGATTTAAAAAAAATTAGGAATAATGTACTGGTGAACAAAACAAGTAATGACATGTAAAGAAGTAATAAATAAATAAATAGAAGTGAATAAAAGATGAAGTGGATAGCAATGAATAAAAACTGGAAGACAGAATGTGCATGGAGGTGGTAAAGAAAGACAAAGGTCAAATGGCTAAGCATACAAGAACAGAATAAAATATAAGGATGTTTTATTTTCAAATACATCAGAAGCAAAAGAACTCCCAACACTACTATTGCTTTAAATGTCCAGAAATAATAGCATAGTTGACAGCAATGTACAGTAAATGGCTATTTCACTATTTAGTTTATTTTTGGAAAAAAAATCTAAATGAAGTTTTCAGAGCATACAAAGATCATCTTCCTATTTATAGCTATTTTAAATAAAGTTTGGAAGCACCAAAGACTTTTATAAGAGCCGGAAAGGGAATATTTTACGTTGTATTGTTGATTTTAGTGAGTCTTTGAACATTGGAGAAGTTCCAGAAAATTGAAAGAAAATGCACATAGTATCAATATTTTGAAAGGGAAACCAGTGCTAATGATTTAATCTATATGCCAAGTTTTTATTTAGTGTAGAACAGCTGATACAGGATTTAAACAAATTATTAATAAACTAATTAACTAGTAGCATATTCAGTGGTGGACAAGATGCTGGAAAAGAGGACTTGCTAAAATGCTGCACCATTTTTTTTCTGGCCACAACTTTGGTTGAAAGTAGTATAGTCAGGTCTCTACAAGTAGACATACAATGTGATACTCCACATTAAAAAAAAATAAATCTAAAAGACTAAAAATGTACATGATACATAATACATAGATTTAAAATGGGATAATTGTGAGATCTCAAAATGTAAGCATATATAAGAAATCAAATATATACTTAGAAGCAGAGAAATTATATATATGCTTATGGCACATAGAAGAAATAAGCCTTATCAGGATCTATTTAATCAGGCCTTCTACAATCTGGTTCTTGATCTCAGCATGTCCTAAAGCTTTTATCAAAGACCTGGAAGAAAATACCAGCACCTTCTGATGAATGTTGCACTTGGAGAAACTTTGAAGAAACTGATGATGAGGGTTGGTCTGGATCAGTACTGCCAGTGGTAAATGATGCAATAAAAGAGACCATACCTACTCTCATATCTGTCCTTGGACCACTAACTCCAAAAAAGAGAAGCAGCAGTTCTGAAAGCAGGTTGGGTGTCACACAACAACGGTCAAATTACATGGCAGCAAAGCTAACAAGTCTCAGTCAGGTTTCTTGTATAAAGAGAGGGGAACTGAGCTTGCACTCAGAGATACACATTTTCCTGTGCATTTGGCACTCATACTGCTACTACTCGAGTGATGTGTCCAGAGTAGGTGCTCTAAACACCTAAAATGGGAGAGGGTTTATCAGAAAACATGCCTTACACAGAATAATGCAAGAAGCCTGCCTTCATTTATCAAAAGGGATTAACTGATCAGGCTATGTGGGTGAAGAGAAAGACGTTAGGTAACTACAGTGCTCTTCATACTAGCAATAAAATCTGTGACACAACCAAATACCTATAAATTGAAGTTAAAAAATTATCACTGAGTTGATGGCTACTGATAGATTTGAAGGACTCAGGGAAGTCCTACATACTTGACTAATCAAGAGGTCAGGCTGGGAACTGTGATTACCTCTGCTCACCTTATGTTGTATTAGTCTCAAACATGAAGAAATTAGTGAAGGTCTTTTAGAGGACAACAGAGGGAATTTAATCATAGATGTGAGGACTGCTAGGAGATGGACTAATTTATTTTCTTTATTATTTATCAGGGAGAACAAAAAATAAGACAGAAAGAGAGATAAGGTGTCAGTGGAAAGAAGCAAGTTAAGAACAGAAAAATTACTAGAACTACCAAAGAACAAGTTTAAAACAAAAATTAGATCATCTTAAAATAAGGAATAATTCAAGAAGGGATGGCCAGCATCCCAGAATCCTGAAAGACAAGGCAGAAATGATTAAGAAAACATAACCGCAAGAATTTTTAACTCCTCACTGACATCAAGAGAGGTATCTGCTAAGGACCAGAAAGAAGGTAATGTTAGACAGGTGTTTAAGAAAATATCTGGGGGAAAAAAAACCCAACACACCAAACTCCTTAAATTTTCTGATCAAGAAGAAATTAAGATCTGTAAGTTATACAGTAGAAAAAAATCAGTAGGGAAGAGGGCAACATTAGTAAACCTGATTACTCACAGCACAAGGGTTTAAGAGGTTAAAAGGAGTAGTGTATTGAATATCTGAAAGTATATTGAATACATTCAGTTTGAAAAAGTAGATAGAGTATACACATACTAATGTTTTCAGTAGATTATCAAACAGAATTAAAACAATTTCTTGATTTCCAGACAAGATGAGAGCATAATGGAAAATGGATGCTGCCTATTTAGGAATGAGATGAGGAATAATACAGAAAAGATGAGCACTAGGCTTAGTCTTGCCTGCAATATATCTGCTTGCTGGAATATGCAGCAATATATTGACCATCACTGAATGTTTAAAAAAGGAATGATGCTGGATCAAAATAAAGTAAGACATATACATAGGAAAACTGCTAATATCATGTGTGTAAAATATGAAAACCGTTTATGAAAACAAAAGACGAACATGTTCTCAGACCTACTGATGGGTTACAAGTAATGCAATTGGTTGCATGTAAATGAAAAAAATCAGTTTTGGTGGCAGTGGCAATAGGATCTTTGAAAGCATCACTTAGAGCTGGTAGCAACTAGGTGAGTGAAAAAACCTGCTAAGAATTTGGTATACCTGCACTACATTAGGCTGCAACAGTAGAGATAGCCATGCTGGTTTCAAAGAGCAGTATGGTGACTGCAACTGGGGCTAAATGAACTTTCCCACACATTATTTTTTTCTAAAGTAGTTCATTAGTTAGTACAAATGAGCTATCTTTCTCACCTTTCCCACAAAGTCACTATGCAAGACACAAACCCACATACATTAAAAAAACATAATTAAAAAAACATACTATTTTCCTGTCGTAGGATTCCCCACTGCTGTACGTTGTAGCTAGTGTGGATGCACATTCTTCCAGATACCATGGCTTCTTCCCACTTTCAGCTGTGCTACTTATGGAGATAGTGTAGATGCTATTGGTGTAGCCATCACAGGAGCAGTGGTCTCTACTTCTTCCGCCATTTCCAGATGCCCAAACAAAGACTGAACCTAAGCCTCTTCGTCCCTGTTTGGAAACAACACAAATGACTTGATTAATAATTCTTCTTTTCTCCCTCACCTGCTTAACAAACAATTTTATTCCCCCTCCAAAGGCATCCGATGAGAGAAATACAATAAAAAAACTCGCTCACTGAGAATAATCTGAAATGAAAACAGGATTTAGCAGAGTTCAGAATCAGACATCAGAAAAATTCATAAAATGAGTGGTATGAACACAGCTTTAGAAACAACTTTTATACAGTGTCTCTTTGTTGCTCTGCATCTGTGCTATTCAGCCATACCAAGAAAGAGGTGCTGAAGACTCTAAGAAGCATGAAAACATCACACTGAGCTGGAAAAAAGAAAAGAAATACCATAATTGAAGCTATGCAATGAAGCAATGCATGATGCTTTTTATTTATTAGGGTGCTCTCAGCTGTTTCTCCTTGGATTGCCTGGTAACATTAGGTATTGTTTGGGTAGCACTACATACTGTGAACCAGAGCAGCATTGTTTCACAGGCACTATAAATCAAAGAATCAATGAATAACTGAGGTGGGAAGGGACCTACAGTCATCTGGTCTGTAGTATATATATCCCATCTAGGCCCTTATGAATGCTAAATGCACAACATAATACATAAAAGATTTTGGTAAATCTATTCTAATGAAGCACTAAAGCATCAGTTCAGCATTGTATTTTAAATATATGACTTATTGGGCAAATTACTTAGGCATATTTGTAATTTCAAATGAGGACTTGAAATAGGTAATCTCACCTTGACATCTCCTTCGTACACTGAAGTCATACAGTGTTGAAATGAACCAAAACATTTTTGGTGATACTAGTGCTCTTAAATGGCCATTGCGAAGTGAAGATGATCAGTAACTTGTATTGCTGGTACATGGGGATTGAGAATTACTGACACATGGGTAATTGGGCTTTTCCTTGTTTAAATTTTCGTATTTCATGCCAGCGAAAGAAATTCAGATTCACGCAACTGTATGATCTGCATTAATTATTAGCACTCACTGTCTGGGAGCACATTATCATTCAGATAGAAAGGTTCACAACAGGACTAAACTTAACTTTAATTAAGCTAAATTGTGTCACCTTTTCTTACATGACATTCTTTTAAATTAATAGACATCTATCTCAGTTCCAATTAGGCCAACAGTCTCATTTATACTTTATTTGCTTGCAACTCATTACGTACTATCTATCTGAGTTTTGGGAAGGTCCAGCCCTGTGTATAAAAAATTAATGTTATAAGGTATCACTTTCTGTGTATCAAGTAATTGCTTGCCCATGGGGGTAGCATGTGTGTGTGCGCGTGTGCGTGTTTGTTTGTTTGTTTTCTAAACAGAGTGCAACTGTCTACCACAAAAACCATAAAGACAGCTGTTGGACAACTGCTGGGTCAACCTTAAATAATTAGCAATTCAAAGATTAATTTAATCCAGATGTTCAGAGGAGTTTCAGGAGGGATTTTTGTACTAAGCATAACTGAATCTACATCAATGTAAGGCAAAAAAAGCCCACAGTTCACAATCCAGGCTTCAGTTCTCAAATATTGATTAATTTCATTTTGTGAATTTAATAAAAGTATACTACCTGAAGAGACTCTTCTCTCCAGCAAAATAAGTTAAATATTAAATTCTCCTGGCTAACGTTTACATAAGGTTATGTCTCCAAAATGCAACTTTTCATTAAAAAAAACATTTCAAGCAGAAAAAAAAAATTGCAGGGTGCCAAATCAATGTATTATGAAATCTACATTCTCCAGACAGGACCAGTCTGACCAGCTGGGAAGTGTAACTATTTCAACTTCTTTCACTTCCTTTAGCTGATCTTAGCTACTGCAGTAACAAAAATATGCAAAAAAGTGGCATTTTTGGTTGTTTTGAAGACAACCTTTATGAAGTGTTACAGCTCTCGTTCCCCACAGTCTGAACTCTTGCCAAAACAAAATCCCTTTCCCATTTGGGGTTCTTGTTCTGCCTGCTTTTCCCTACCAGGAGGGTCTGATTCAGAGCCTCCCAAAGGCAGTGGGATGTGTTTAACCGTTTACGAATCACTTCTCCCTCATTCTACAATCTGATAATCTTTCTTTGAGTATCTTTACTTCTTACCCCTCCATTCTGAAAATAACTGATGAGATAGATGAAAGGCAGGGTAAATGGAAAGATTATTTCATATTATTCACTGATTTATTATCCCAGCACAGGAAGCCAGAAATTAGGGCCCTCTGTATTTTTGCAATGAATGGGATAGAGAATTACACTAAAGATACCCTCTACTTTTTGATGTGCTCCTGCTTGTTTTTTACTGGTTTTATTTTGTTTTCATCCCATCATCTCTTACAATTAGATCATGCTTCCCAGCAGTATTCTATTATTTGCTTTCATCTTGTGTCCCCTCAAAGGTCAGTTTTGGCATGTCTGTCAATTCTGACATCTCTTTCAGACTCAGGTACAGACTCCAGTCTGGTCCTACATTACCCTTAAAAAATTTCTCTCTCCTACATACACACACACATCAGCATTGTTAATATATGCATAGGCAGGAAGAATACAAAGGAAAAAGCATATGATACAGACACACTTCTAATTCCAGAACATGTCAAAATATTCCATCAAAACCTTTTTTTTTGATGAATTTTCACAAGTATCTGCTCTCTGGAGAATTTTACGTTTTTCTTCGTCACATGTGTTTCTCGAAAGCACAGTATTATGTAATGACATTTGGCCAAATCAATACCCCATGTGAAATTTGGAGTAACCCATCAATCAGAAGAGAGAAGAAAAGAGAATTCAGGGTAATCAAACCACAGATCCAGGGAGGAGACAAACAGACTCTAACTATTTTAATAGTTTGTCTAAAAGTCTGTCATCCTTTTTCTAAAATGAAGTTTGATAAAAGAACTCCTGAAAATACAAGCATACAGGAAAACATCCCATCGATAACAGCCCATCTGTCGTTTTTCTGCTGTCCTCATCAGCTGGTTTGTCTGCAAACAGCAGTGTAACATGATTTGTCCCACTCAGGGAATGAAAATCTTTTCACAGCAGCGTAGGACTGTATTTTATGTAAATTTTGCAGGAGTAACCCTTGAATTATTAGCTTCTCTGCACAGAGAATGAGTCTATATTTCTTTAGGTGCATACTTTTGCTGCTGTACTAATAATGAAAAATGATCTGCAGAAACGGATATGAGAATACATTTTTGGGCACAAGATGTAGTCCTGATGAAAACATGCCAATAGGTGTTTGAAATGCTGCAACGCAGTATTTAAAAATAATAAACATCAATTTATATTTTAATAAGTAATGACATTAGTAATGACAGGGCTTTAAAAATAACAGCCATTTGCAAGCAAATTTACCTTTCCGTCCTAAATTTTTTTGTAAGCAAATAATAACAAACATTTCTTCAAAACTAATGTCTCCTGCAAATATATTAAGTATATACAAAAAATATACCAGGTGCACTGATTAATGGTCAAGAGTATCTTCTAATACATACAAAGAAAGAACTCCCATTCCTCTGAAATGTTGCAGTAATGCACATTTAACAACTCAGCATTTCACAAAAAATAACAGCATTAACCTTCAGTCTAGAAAACACGCTAAAGATCTTGTTTCTACAAGCTATTTGGCAAAGCAAATGGCAGCCTCAAAAAATTAAGAAGATAAGTAAACAAACCCCAAACTAAATTCAACCTGACTAATGCAATGTGTCTAGTAAATAAGTTCTGGTTTACATTTAGTGCCTATTGTTAAACTACTGTTTGATTTCCTCTTTCTCTCTGTTTCCAAACACCCTGCTTTCATTCAACACACCCAGTCATGCTCAGGAAATTATAAACTTGCTAGTAACTATACCAAAGAAGTAATTAGAGCAACAGCATCATCTGTCCTACTGTATGTGAATGCCATTCCCAACTGGTCTCCTTTAAATACATGAAGTTAAATAACATTTGGACTGTGTTACAAAGTTAAGATAAATACATACGAAAGGCACTCTGTAGCTTTTACTGTTTGTCTAAATCTATCATCTGTCATCTGCCAGATGCCCAAGGGTGTCAAGATAAAAAGTCAAGCCTTGAGCTGCCAAAGAAGCCATGTGTCATTTATTACTCAAAAGCAAAGGTGCATTTACAAACCATATGGGTACAACTTGAGCAAAACTAAAAGAGTTAGTTAACTATAGAAGACGCATAGACCGAGGTGGAATGGGTGAGCAGTAAAGTACACTCATGGCTTGTCCCATGATGTAAAAAATGTATTACCTCTCCCTCTAGGAACAGTGTTGTTTCTGTTCTTCCATTTGCAATGATAGCTGTGGAGTCTCTCTTACAATCCTTCACTGACAACTAAGACCTGCTGTTGACACAGTCATAGTTCAATTTTCTAGCATATTTTCTGGGTAAAGCCAGCATGCTCAATAAACAGCTGACCTTCAATGAAACAGACTCAAGTCATTGACAAAAAGGACCCAAGGCAGAAATTGTAGAAGAATGGCACAAGAATCCTGGGGCATGCCCACCTCTTTTTTTGCTATTACCTCCTTTTCCTTGGTCAGCAAGTTGCAAGAGGGGTAAGATATGATAGCTCCTTTTTTTTCCAGTTCAACAGCATGGAAGGGTTAGTCTGCCAAGAACCAGAGCCAGTATGAACATGTTCATAATGACATCTGCAGAATTTTCTAACACTACTGAAAGAACATCCCCTGCTCCAAGTGCATGTTTTTGTGTATGTGTGTGTGTATACATTTGAACCACATCATTAGGAGTGACTGCCTTAGCGGTACTGGCAGGAACCATTATAAAAGCAGGTATCTTCACACACTCATCTAAGGACAACCAGCAGCCACACATACTTTCAAGTTCCTTCCAGCACACTTGCATTTAATAAAAACAGTTTCCATCTATGAGGTGTAGTTTGAGACAGGGGAGCAAGATTTATTCACACTATTTTACAAAATTTAAACTGGACATTCAATCATTGCTTTACAAATCAAGCTGCTTTAATCCAGCTTGTGAATCCTGATGTTTTCCTGCTCAGGAACTGAATGCCCCAATAACCCTCCCTACCTTTGGGGTGAGTCACTGTCTCTATAGAAGTGATTAAATTTACCAAGGGTAGAAAATGTGAAAGAGCAAGAAAGGCAGAGGACCGAAACACTGACTTGGAGTAAATAAAGGCACAGGGGTTGCAGCCAGGGAAAGGTAATTTGGCACCAACATGCTGGAAATCCCACAGCCATGAGCAGAAAACACATCATGAAAATATAAAATGGAGAAAGAAGGAGAGACCCCCTATCCACACCTCTAGTCTAAACATTTAATTTCCTTTATTGTCCCCAGTGCTGTTCTAAAATTACTTAATGCTTCCAAGAACAAAAACTACTGCTGGGAAGTGAAATTTATCCTGATGTAGAAGCTGGAAAAAGTAGCCCATGTTGTGACCTCTTCATTAAAAACTAATTCCTAAAGAGGAAATGTTCATAACTGAACACACAGAACAGAGGTCAGTACTCTGGTGATTTAAAAAAACTACTACGCAGGCATGAGTTTGAGTGCAGCACAGTACAGCCACTGACTGTAGGGCTGGGCACCAAGCATCACAGCACTCTGACAGATGCACCTATGAGAGGCAGCATCTTCTTGCTTCCACCAATTTCTGTGCTCCCTGGGAGCCGGATGCTGCTGCTCTGTGTCGAGGCAGCTGCTGCTGGCAGCACTTTCCTTTAGAGAAGCATCATCTCCCAGCTCCTGCTGAGTTTCTACGAGTTCACTTAACCTTTAATCTGGGAACAAAAAATAGTCTGGCATACCACCCTGA
>WTSP01016055.1:2992-33963 GCA_025331215.1 Actenoides lindsayi
GAGCCACACAATCCATCGTCATCCCAGACTGGCTTTGGTGTAGAGTTCTGTATCCTTCTGCCCTGAATATTCCTCCTTCTGGTTTTCTCCTGTTATTCATTGAATTTGTTACAGTCTTCCAAGTTTTGTCTTTTCCCTTATTCCCCTTTTTATCCTCCCCTGGGAGGGAGGGGGGAAGGGGCTAATCCTGCTCTGTGTTTCATGGGGGCTTGCCAGAAGACTTAAGCAGAGACACCCCTTTTTATCCCACTAGCAACTGTAATGCCAAACTAGCACCTTTGTCTTGCTTTGTGGCTGCCTTGTTTTCAAGGGCACAATATCCTGGTGCAGCTAGCTTTTTTTTTTTTTCCTCTCTTTTTTTTTTTTTCCTCCTTAGAATGTGTCTTGTGAAAAAATGCACTTTTACTGGATTTTTGTCCACTTTCAAAATTCCACTGAAATGCCGTAGCTGTAAAACCTCTTGATTAAGAGGATTTGAAAAACTGTATATTCACTTACAATTCTAGGATAACTTACCCTGGCAGAGGTCAACACAGAAGTTACTGGCATGAAGAACTTAATGAGGAAAAAGTGCTGTGTGATTTTGACACTTGTGAAATATAAACCAGAGCATGTTCACTGTCTGAAATACCGAATCTCAGCTGTGCAGTGCTCTTCTACAGCAGTGTTTGGGTATGAAAGTTGCACTGAATTTGACAGGTTGTCACCCCTTCGTATATCATTCTGTGTTTTCTGCCACAGTCTCCTGTCTCGTTACTGACTGACTTAAATTAACTTTATTTGAGAGATGAGAGCCTAAACTGCAGTAATTGTAGTTTGTCTTGACGCACAGTGAATTTCAGGTGTCTGCCAGTTCCTAACTAATTTAGGATGTTATGAGGATAAAGTATTGAAAACGAATAACTGTAGGTTGGGGTGGGTACTATTTCTTTAAGTTAAGTAGTTTTTATCCTAGATGGAAAATCTGACTGGTAACTTGACATAAAACTTAAGTATGGAATTGACTTATTAAAGAAATTGTTGAAGCACCAAAGCGATCTGAAATTTGAGCTCAGAGATCATCCTTAAGAAATTTAACAGCAATTATTATTGCTCATAACAGGTACTAACAATGCATGCACACATTTGCATCCCAGTACTCATACTTGAGCTAGTCTTTGATGCTTTTACGTCCCTCCACAGAGAACAAAAATCACGTTTGTGATTCTGAATTTACACAACAAAGATGCTGTTACAAAAGTAGTAACTTATTAAAATGTTAATCCCCACTGAAGTGTTCATTTACTAAGGGTGGAATGTTTAGAGCTCCTGTTAGTGATCTTTGCTAGCTGTCTGACCTGAGAAAGTTATGTGGTAAATTGACATTTGAAAAAGGTAAAACAATTCTGCGAATGAATGAACGTGGAGTAGATGAGGTGATTCCTCTAAAAGATTGGCGGAATAAAAGTCCGAGTTGTCTGTTTTCTGCAAAGTCAGTTTTCTGGAAATAGAGCTGTAATGTCCTGTCTCAAAGATAGTGATATCGTGATAAATCACAATAATATGACTTCTGCCTGATATGCCAATTCTTTCTTCATCAGTTTAATGCCCCTAGTTATTTGGAGGGGAAGGAGAGAAAAAAGGAAGATGTGGTGAGATTTACAATATTAAAGCTTTTGAGAAGCTACTTGGATACTGCTTATCAAACTTACAAAAGAATAATTTTTGGCTAGGGAGTCCAACTACCATGAGTCATCTCTGTTGCTTGTAAGATGGTTGACTTGTTGCTTTCTGTGATCTTCAGAATTCTTTGATACCAGATCTTGATTGGTTAGGTTGATGAATGTTTATTATGAAGTTACCTCTGTTAATTTCCTGTAGCTGAGCTGAAATTTTCTTTCAATGGGAACTGCAAAACTTGATCACTTCAATTGAAACTAATTTATTTTTTTTTATGTCCTGACATCACAGGGTCTGAATAAAGTGTCTAAAGCACAAGCGCTGTGAGGAGCAGCTAAGGGAACTGGGGTTCTTTAGTCTGGAGGAGGCTGAGGGGGGACCTTATTGCCTTCTGCAATTACCTGAATGAGGTTGTATTGAGGTGGGTGTCTTGGTAACTAGTGATAGGACGAGAGGAAATGGGCTTAAGTTACGCCAGGGGATTAGATATTAGGAAAAGCTTCTGTACTGCAAGAGTGGTGAGGCACTGGAACGAGCTGCCCAGGGAGGTGGTGGACTCACCATTCCTGGAGGTGTTCAAAAAATGTGTAGACATGGCACTTCAGGACATGGTTTAGTGGTCATAACAATGTGAGGTAAACAGTTGGACTTGCTGATCTTGGAGGTCTTTTCCAACCTTAATGATTCTGTGATTCTCAGAAGTTCTGAAATCCATAGGGCAAATTGCATTTGTCTTGTGTAGTATGTCCTCTTAGAAATGGAAAGTGCCTTGTGAACTACAGCAATGATCAGCATGGGTATCTCAGGCATTTAACACGTTTCACAACTACAAGCAGTTAGAACCAATGCCAGTGACTACTAATGACAGGTTTGTCAATGGATTATAGTTTGATTACTCTTAGCACATCTATCCTCTTAATAGCGTTGATGTCCAGTCTGTAATCATAATCTTACTAATGCTACTACTGTCTTTCTATTGCTGAGCAATATTACCTACCTGTAAATTTATTTATTTTTTCTCATTCACGTACTTGTGGAAGAAAAAGGAAATGTACATTCATCACTTTTAAAGTGGGGGGCCCCAAAGAACCAACTCAGATTCCGGGGCATTTTTCACTGAATTGTGTTGACGATGATTCTCACAAAGTTGTCAGCTATATAGTGGGGTTTCTACAACACAGTTCTCAGATTTTAGTTTGCTCTTTACAAGTGTTTTGTAAACACGTGTGAAAGAGGGAAGTTTAAACTTTCCACAGTTGATGTGACTGTACTAATCTTCAAGAAAATAGGATGGTAGACAGCAATCTGTACAACTAAAAATATGGGCATTTCTTGTCTGGGAAAGAAATGTATTCTTTAATTGATGATATCCCGAGTCATACATCATATTTGCCAAGTTTAATTTTGCTCATACGTCAGAGCTGCCTGAAAGTCTTGTTCTTAGGTCTCAGGTCATGCAGGCTCTCATGACTGTCTGTTACATAATGTTAGTAACTTTTATTTCTTCTCAAATCTATAATGCTATGCCTCCTCCCTTAACCTTTTGCTTATAGGTCCAGGAGCAGCGTTTTATTAAGTGTGTTGGCCTGCCAAATGTTTCTGCTGCTGGCTGTTCACTGAATAATGGCCCGTAGAGTCAAAGCGTTCTTGTTACTGCTTCGTTTTCATTTCTGGATTCTAAGGCGAGTTAAGGGCGGGCATCAGTAGCTCTAATGCCTGCAGTACATTCAGAAATAATGAAACACTAAGGTTTGGCTGCATGCTTGCCAAGTGCTTAATGGCAAAACTTCATTGGCAGTTGGCAAGTCTCGTATCTTTTCAGAGCAAAATTCTGAAGATTATTTAAAGCTAGGGAATCCCATTAAATTGTGCAGGTTAATTCTTTTTATATTTGGAATGTAGGACTTACCTTCATCAGTTCAGGTGTAGCCATGCTGAATGGTAGAGAGATTTGCTGATACATCTTGGCATTATAGTAATGCAGTATGAAGTGGATGCTGACGCTGTGGGAGATGAGTGAGGCCTGCCATGAAAACAAAAGTAATGCTTGTATACCTTGAGAAGTCTACTCTGGTATTTTACTGTGGAACTTGCTGGGGGCAGGGCAGTTTATGGGGTTTGTCATCAGTGAAGGGGAAGATATGTGTGTATCCTGTGGTGCAGTCACGGAGAGTGGAAAATAAAGCGTTAGAGAGCATTGTGTATGTAAGGGCTGAGCTGTGAGAACTGCTGCCCCTGTGTTGTGTCTTCCTCCCCTGTCCTCTCCCTCAAATGCTGCATCTGTAAAGTGGCTGTAGGGCAAGTAGAGATTGCTGTCGTTTGAGTACCTTTGAATGCTAGTTGTGAAGGCTTGGGTCTCAGGAAGGTGGGGGAGGAAGGCCTTTGCTGGACCGTAACACCTATGTGTGGAAAGAAAAGGAGAATACAGGTTTTGGGGATCTGAAGTCCCATATTGTGTCTTGAATAGTCAAGGAATATTGGGTAGTATGAAGCTTAAAAAGTTTCAAATACTCTGGAGGAGCTGAGTCATGACTAGTTTTCAGAACATGCAGTATGTATTTAGTGTGTTCACTCTTCAGACTTTGCTCTTGCAACACTTTGTACCTGTATGTAACCTGTTTATTATCTAAAAGGAAAAGCGATCAGAAGCCTTCCCAGGGAAAGCAGACTGACATGCTAATGAAGGTGTAACATCATGTATAATTAGTGGCTCATGCAGTAACAAAGAGAGACTCTTAGGCTGTGATAGTATCTTACAGTAGGATAGGAGATAAACATTCATAGGAAATATTGGAAAAAATGTGAAAAGTGATACTTGCACAGTTTGTATACTGAGTTGATATCACTTCCTTCAGTTTTCTCTCTGATTCTAATGATTGGTACGAATTGTTTTAAGAGTAAAAAACCTTGCTTCTGGATCTCTGTGATCTGTTTATGTCGAGTTTTGCTTTACTGTTTCTAGGAAGAATGGCAACATAACTCTTACTTGCAACATACAATGTAGTAAATAATTGGTATAGATGCTGTTATTCAACTGAGACAAAAGAGAGCAAAAGGAGAAAGAGGGTTTAATCTGTCTTGCAGATGTGTGTAGTGTGTACATCCACTGAACTAGTCCTCCTAAACTCCTGTTACAGAAAATGAAAATCTGTGCTTTTAAGAAATTATTCATTAAGAATGATTCATTTGATCTCCTTAGCTATCTGCTCTAGGGTGTAGTTTGTTTTATCTTAGACTCTTACCTGTGTTGGCTGAATCTCGCTTTGTTGTGAACAGAGACAGGAATGGTGAGCTAGCCGAGTTGGGGGGAAGATTGCTTCAGCTTTTCTGTTAGCTTGATAATGCAGGGACCTTTTGCATTGATAGTATTACAACATTTTGTTGAAACGGAGCCATAAATCTTCATTTTCTAAAGGAAGAAGCCAGTGCACTAAGGTAAAATGAACTAGTCTGGTCCTGCATGTTATGCATATTACAGTGAAACTTTTTGGGCAGGACAAATTGCTTAAAGGAAAAACTAGTGAATTTTTAAAATTATTTTTTAAATTTATTTTTTCTTAAAGAAAAACATGATGTTTTCTAAACAGATCTATTAGAGATCTATTCATCCATCTTCTAGAGATGATTGAATCACAGTACTGTCGTTAAGCCGTTTAATGGGCTGCATGTGACATTACAAACCAGCTTCTGCATATCTCCATTAGAGGCTGTTTGTAGTATTTTGTGGGATAGGAAATATGAGCTGCTGTGGAAGGAGGGATCTGTTCTCAGTCTACTTACTGGTCAATATCTGTGTTACATGGAATGAGTATTGGGGGTGTAGCTAAGTTCTGGTATAGTTAAGGGAAACAGCATTTTGTAAACCCATAATTAGGTACATGGATTAAATGCTGCTGATGGTTGGTAAGCTCACCATTCAGAAAACCCAAACTCTCTAATGCCGAAAAATGAACTTCTAAAGGACTTGAGATAATGCCAGTTAGAAGAAAGACAGATAAATATTTTCTGTGAGGTAACTGTCTCTTAACTGTTCTTCCTCTGACTGTAGTTTGGCTTGCTGGCAAAGTATGGCTGGTTGAAATTCTGATTGTCACATGCTGCAGCTTGCAGGGCCTTCATTTGGTAGAAATGTTCAAGAGGCCACGTTGTAAAAGGGATCGCTGAAATGATCTGTCGTTAAACTAACCCCATTTTGGAGGTTAAACTAAACCCATCACGGTAATAATTGTGTAATTGTGTTAAATCTGGAAGTTTGGGGTGATTCCATTTATAGTTGGCCCCAAAATTTTCCTGGTGTAACTAAGGAAACCACTGCAAAGAAAGACTCACAAAGACACTTCAGCTCGAAAGCTGGTACCTTGTGAAATTGCAGTCTTAGTTGATCCTTAAGTGCTTTCAAAATTCCACTTTCTTACTATAGAGATACAGGGGAAAAAAAGCCAAAGTACTTCACTGCAAAGTTCTGGTACAGCAACTGTGGTCCTTTAGGTAGGATAGGTAGATTATAATCAAGGTTTGTATCTATATGCAATATGACAGTTTTGCATCCATTTCCTACTACTGAACAAGTCTTAATTTTTTTTATCTTCACGTCAAACCTTGCGTGCATCTAAGATCCTCCTGTCTAGCTGTGGGAGCATCTTCTCTGAAGATTGATTTTAAACCCCCAGAACTAACAGTTAGTTGGTTTGTTATTGCGGAGACTTTGTCAAACTGTTCAAGAATTGGCATTAATTTTATTTTGGCTAATGAACCTGCAACATTAGTAAGCATTGTTTATCTTCCATTTCTGTAAGCTTTTCATCCTGTTGATTACTGGCTGATGTATTTCTCCATGGCTTCAGTGTAACTGTGTCCCAGCGGAATTTTGCTGAGAAGTTGATGTTTATGTGTATTCTGTCATTGAGAGAGAAATCACTTCTGATTTTGTGCAACGATGGTTGAGAAAGTGTCAAGTGGACAAAATAATTACTAAATCTTTCCTTACTACTGAGTGTTGTAGTTCATGCAGACAAGTTACATTCTGTTACATGTGGATGGGTTTGCTCTCTTCCTTTTGCTCTGCCAGGGATGGAACCTTCTTGAATTTAAGAAAAAAAAGCAAAGTCAAAGTTGAACGAGGCTTTTTTTTCATCTTCCAGTAACAAAACTTTGTTTTTTCCATGCACTTAGAAAGCTCTGTCTTGTCTGCAGGTGTTGGTTTTGAATCCAAGACTTAACAGAAAATCTCTCTTAAAGCCACATCTCCACCTCAGAGAGTAAATGTGTTTCATGCTCTGGGTCAGATTTGTAGGATGTAATGAATTTGTGTGAATAGAGGTGTAAATCTTGAGGTTTGACAACATTCTAGAAAGAAATGGTCCATAAAAACTTAAGCACTAGAGTTTGTGTTTCATAGGGAATGGCTTGCTGGTTTTTGACACAACTTTTAAACTATTATTATTTTTAATTTAAGGGTTCTAAAACTGTTAAGTAGCTTAGTGTAAGGTATTAATTATAGGATGCAGCAGGGGTGATGTCCTAGTGGTAGTTAAAAAAAGTTGTCTTTAAGTTTGTATGCTCTTTTTCAATTTTATTTCTCTAATCTAGAAGCAAATAAAAGCATCTGCTTACGGTGCTGTGGAGACAGTGGTTCTATAAAGCATCTCTGGAGGGGGCGGGGGGGTTGTGGTTTTGTTTGTCAAATGCTTGCAATCCTTTTAGGATTGACACTGTGGAGTTGCACAACCATATGGGGCAGAGCTGATTAGTATCTCCCTTGTTGCTTCATACAGGCTACGGTTAGGTGGTTTGTGTGTGTACATGGACTGTTTTCCATTAGCCTGTGTTTTGGGACTTAGGTCAGTAGGATGGGACATTATACAACAATAATAAAGCATTATGGGAAAGCGTTATGTCAGTGCTTAGCAGTAGTAAAAAAACCCAAATAAATCAACCTAAGAAAGTAGTGTAGAAGAAACCAGAAAACGAGTAGAGAAAGCTAATGCCTGTGGAATAACCTCTGTGAAAGGAGCGACAGACGAGGACTTAAACAAGGTTGAACTGAAGCTATGAAGGGAGGAAGCTGTGGGTTGTTTGAGGCAAGGTAAATAGAGTACGATAGTTCTTGTTTTGGAACAGATGGTGAATGAGAAGATGCACAAATTATCAAGAGATTAAAAGCAAACAAGAGGGAGTGGTTCTTCTCACAGCATGTAGTTAAACTACTAAACTCCTTGTTGTAGGATGTTCTTGATACTAAAAATTCACATGCTTTAATAAAGCATTTGACCAGTTTCACAGGAAGGAGTTGGGTGGAATCCATCAGGTATCCTTAAACACAAAGCCACTGTCCTCTGATGTAAAGAAGTTTTTGAATCTCTTAAAGATAAGGAGAGTTTCATTACTTGTTATGTTTGCCATTGTACTGTGTTCTTCCCTGTGCATCCTCTAATGGTTGCTTACAGGTAGGAGAGTGTTTGACGTGGGTTTTTGGTTTAATGTAGCATGGTTCATCTAGATTTGTACTTTCTGGAATAAGGATGGGATGGTATTAATTGGGGGCAGGAGGAGAAACTGTCATGTGAGTCATATGGAATGTGTTGGTGAGCAGATATGCCAGCCCCAGTTTTGATACTGTGGCATCTTCTCGTGAAGTGGAGTGGTTTTTGGAAGAGCATCTAAAGCATAGTGCTTAGTAGCAGAATGAAAGGGTACAGTAACACAAGACCCAGTGAAGTTTTTTAAAAGCTTGATTATTATCATTAAAGAAAAACAAACCCTCAAACCCCAGTGTTTGTCTGCGTGTTACAGGTACCCTGTTGCTTGATTAAATCGTGAGGTTTCAGAAGCTGATTGATTTCATTCAGATTTTACAGGAGTGCAGATCTTGAACTGAATTCCCATGGACTTTGTGGAAGGAGACTGCAGCATACAGAAGAGGTTATACCATGGCTGAGACAACCAGTAAGGTGAGCTTTTTGAACATAAGAGAATCCTCCTAGGTCCCCCAACCTCGTAGTTGAATCCAGATTCATGAGTTTCACTGCCTGTGAAATAACTTGTTCAGCAGGGAGTGTTTTTAATGCTTGTGTTTTGACTTGAGCGTAACTCATGCAAGGGGCTGTTTGTTTGCCAGCTTCCTTTTCAAAGTTTTTAGTTTTGAAGTTCAGTTTGAAACTATATATGAAAATATATTCTAAAGAGCTGTGTTTTCTGTATTTTTATTTAGTTGGCAATAAACCACCTAATTTTCATATTTCTAGCTACTTTGCACTGCAATTGGGGAAAAAAATGATTAGCTTTTTGATAGCTACAGATTTTATTTTATTTTAAAAACCTCAATCTAAGTTAAAGATGCAGGTAAAGTTTTTTGGGAGGTTTTGCATGTGGAAAAAATTGGCAATGGGACATGAGACCTTCAAAGCCAGGTTTGAATATGACTTTTTAAAGTCAGATCTTTCTTGCTTATATGCCATATTAAGTGGTAAGGAGGAGCTCAACCCAAATGAGCTGAACTCTTGAGTTCTTTCCTCTTCCTTCCCACTCTTCTTCCTCTTCTCTTGACTTATTCCCAGGACTGCTCAACGTATGCAGCCTACATTCAGATATTTTATTACCAGTTTTTATAACTCCAGTCAAAATATTTAAGACATTTTATCTAGCACTAAGAGTACATCCAAACCAAATGTTTCATTTCAGCCTGTAAACCATTGTTCGTTAGTTGTAATTACAGTATTGATTGATAATGCTAAAACTAATTAGAGTAACCAAATTAAGTCTTGTGTGTCAGTCTGAGCTTTGCTAAACAGGAAGCTGTTAAAAAGGAGAAGGTAAAAGTCCGAAGTCATGCCATCAGAAGTTTGTATTAAAGGCTGTTTCATGCTGCAGCATGAAGGAATATGCCAAAAATAAGATAAATCGGGCATGTTCCTCTTGTTCCTCTGTGCTGCCCAGATGATTTCTAATGTAGCTGGAAAAGTTACAGATTGCATCTTTGCCAATTTTAGTAGTCCTTAGGACACTGACTTCAAGTGTTGCTTGCAGGGTTTCTAACTTGAGAACATGAACATCATTGATTTTTCATTATTGCACTGTTGAAATTCACTTTCTTCAAGCATACTCATAATGTGATTTCCCTTGGTTATTACAGCATGGCTTATCAAAGCTTCTGTAAAAAACCCTGAGGAATTTCATCAGTAATCTGTAATATAACTTTAGAAGAATTACAGGACAATAACTTTGCTTATTTTTATACAAATATATAATCTTGTCTCTTTATTTTTAGGTATGCTTGGTAGTGACAATGGACTATTTATTTGCATCAGATACTCTTATATGAAAAGATCATCTTTCCAAAGAGCTTAAATATTATTTCATCTTCTGAAACAGAATGGCAGGCTTCAAACGAGGATACGATGGAAAAATTGCAGGATTATATGACTTGGATAAAACTTTGGGCAGAGGCCATTTCGCTGTGGTCAAACTTGCTCGGCACGTCTTTACAGGTGAAAAAGTAGCAGTAAAAGTAATTGACAAGACCAAACTGGATGCTCTAGCCACTGGACATCTTTTTCAAGAAGTTAGATGCATGAAACTGGTGCAGCATCCCAACATAGTGCGGCTGTACGAAGTGATTGATACCCAGACTAAGCTGTATCTGATCTTAGAGCTAGGCGATGGAGGAGATATGTTTGATTACATCATGAAACACGAAGAAGGTCTGAATGAGGATCTGGCAAAGAAATATTTTGCTCAGATAGTTCATGCAATATCCTACTGCCATAAACTGCATGTAGTTCACAGAGACTTAAAACCAGAGAATGTTGTCTTCTTTGAAAAACAAGGACTAGTGAAGTTAACCGATTTTGGCTTCAGCAACAAATTTCAGCCTGGAAAGAAGCTTACCACAAGCTGTGGATCTCTTGCGTATTCTGCTCCTGAAATTTTACTTGGGGATGAATATGATGCACCAGCAGTGGGTATGTACTTTTTGAATTCAGCCAGTAATCTAAAATTAAGTGCAATGATGTTGTACCAGTCTGTTTTCTGTTTCGAGATAATGATGCCATTAGGAGTCAGCTGAACGGTGAAAGAGAAGATTAGAACCTGGATGAGTTCATGGTGGAGCAGCTCTGTTTGAAGGAGATATTCAACTGTTCTTAAAAATGCTTACAAATTCTTTTTGTATGAAATGATGCAATTGTATACATTGTAGCTAACTTTTTTTCTATCAATAATGATGCGAATGCAACGTGTGCGCTTGCTTGCTTAGAGGACAAGTACTGTTTCAGAAAAGTGCCTGGGTTTATTTTTAACATCATCACCACTGCCTCCTGTGCAGCCCATCCTCCCCCCCTGAGAAACCCCAGCCACCCAGTAATTTCCTTTGCTCAGTTTAGCCATAGAAGAATGACACTGTGAGCCTAGGCTGCTTACGTGTTCTTCTGCAAGGTGGTAGGAATCCATGTTTAGTAAGTACTGGCATGGCTGTCAAAGGAAGAGACAGGGAATTAAGGAAGGCTTTAACTCCCTTTTCCCCTTCTCTGCCCTTTGCTTGTCTGAAAACTGAAAGGGGGGGGATGGCATTCCTAGGTGCTCCCAATTTTTTAGAAGGTAAGAGAAATAGTAATGTGTAAATTAATATTCATGTTTCTAGCAGGAAAATGCAGTGTGCTAGACAGACTAGTACAGTTAATTCTCTTTCTCTAAGCCTATTGCATGTGCTATTAGAAGTAACCTTTTTTTTTTTAAAAAAAAAAAAGAGCTGTACTCATTGATAGAGTCACTGAATAATGTTCTATAGTCGTACAGACTACTCGTGTTTGTTAGCTGAGGTAGAACTCACTTCAGCAAATTTAGGTATACATAATTCCAAGTGGTGTTTCAAAAATAGCTCGTTGCAGTCAACATGCCTTTTGTTCCTGTGTGCCCAGTATCTGATACTTCTGCTGTCTTAACATCCATTAAGGCTGTGCATCCGTGTGTGGGTTTTGCTCATGGGTGTAGTAGTGGCTGTAGTGATGGCTTAAATTAAGACTGACTTGTCCAATTTTTTGCTAATTTACCTGCGTTAAACAATCAACTAATTGTGTATGCTGCGCGCATTTTGTACGTTGAGCTGAAATTCGTGCATTATTTTTAATGTAAATATTTTTAGCTAGTAGATCTGGCAGCTTAAACATTTGAATGTCATTTCATGATTTCTGTCTTTGAATAGGTATTTTACTGGGGGGTTTTCTGGACTTGAAAGTACTTTCTCAAGTGTGCTATAATTAGGAATTTCAGCTGTGTATGGCATTTGTGGTTTTGTAAATCTGTGTTGGTGCTGCAGTGCTGCTTGACAAAACGATTTCTAATTGGAGCTAAATGTTTTAGATGAGTCGGTTCTGATTTTATTAGTGGCAAGTTAGAGATCCTAACTTTGGAGATCTTTTGTGTCCCATGTCTTTTTATTTTGAGAATTTCCTGAAGCACGAGTGTAACTGATTGCAGTGGCCTCTCAAACTAGTTGGAAAAGTGCATTTGTTAAATATTCCATACAGTGCCTTATGTGAATTATTTCTTAAGAAATGGAGTAGCAGTCAAATTGTGGAGGATGATCTAAACCATTAAGTTTTGATACTGCTGCCTAATCCAGCTGAAGATACTTGGAAGAAAGGTGTATGGGATTAAAGGGGAGGGGGGCATTAGGAGCATTATGTCCAGAGGGTCCAAATTGAATTACATAGTTAACAAAGTGCACTTTGGACTTCTTAATTATAAATGTAAGAATGGTGGCATCTCACAGAATATTTCTTAGAGGGCTTTGTAAGCAATTAGGTGGGTAAACTTCTGGGTAGTACTAGAAGAAAAAGGTTAAATGGATTCCTAGAGGAGGTGGTGGTCTGGCTAATATAGAGTGAATTGATGTGAACCATAGAAAAACTAGAAAAAAGTAATTTCTTCTAGCTGATGTTTAAGGATGCTAGTTAAGTTGTGTATCTGAGGATATTTAAATCACCTCAGTGTTTAGTTTTTGAGTTCTAACTTATTCCCTAGTATTCTTTCCCAGTTATGGGATACTAGAATTTCTCCTATCCTAGCTGATGGATTGCAGTGCTTGTATTCTAATTTTTTTTAGTGGCACAGTTTTCATGACAATTAGTTAGTGTTGCAGTCTGTCATCACAGTAACACCAAGAGAATGGTGGCAAGATTTTCTTCATAAAAGATCTGACTAACAAGAATGTTATGGTTACTGTAGCTCAGTGCAACTCAACTGGGAATTTGTAGTCCAAATCCAACTTGCTGCCTTTTTGGAAGTTGCAGAGGCCAACCACTTGGGTAACACCCATTGCTCTGGTAGTTAGATGCTGGCTTGCTTCAACGACTGAGACCTGGATGGCTTCTGCTGATAGTAATGAATGTATGTATTCATTATTTATCTATACATTTGTGATTATTAAAGGAAATGGAGAATTTATCTTGCATACCTTTCACTTGCCTGAAGCGATGCTACTGCTTTTAGACCCACTTTGGCTCTGTTGGCACGATCCCAAATTTTGTTTTTGCATCAAGCATTTGCAAGGGCTAATTACTGGCATACAGTGTTGCTAGAGTGTGCTTGGTCTTAGCAAGAAATCCCACAAAAGCTTTTCTCTGATTGTTTTATTTTGAAAATCTCCCTTTTTAATGTTGTATTGCAACACTTCAGAAGATTTAGTTAGATGCATTCTAGAATGAGTTGGAAGTTGTATGGTTGAAGAAAGCTAAGTGTTCACCCCTCCTCACGCACTGCGCTCTGTTGCGTAGCTGACCATTTGATGCACTGCTTTTATCAGCTAACGTGGCAGAAAACCCTTCTCTTTTCTGCAGGCTTAGCTTCTGCCAGGTTAGCAGAGCTATTTGTTCCTTCAGCGTCGAGTGGAAGAGCTCATCCCAAGGAGGTGAAGGGAGCATGTAGTAGCTTGGACTGGAGTTCTGGGAGAAGGTGGTAGGACCTTCCCTTCTTCTGTGTTAGCAAGATGAGGTTAGATCAGCTTGGCCTAGCTCACTGATGTTCACCTTCCATGCGTAAGAAACTCCTTTGACTGATATTCATTAACTATCACCGGTGAGTTTTTAGAATTGTGTGTGCTCTACTTTTTTTTCCAAGCGTCTTTTGAAATGAAACAGGAAGAATCAATATAAGTACTTGGTGTATTTCCGTGCTGTGCTCTCCCGTGTGCACACTTAGTGGGCACACTTTTCTTCCTTCTCCCTGCTGTGTATCTCACACTAACGGAAAAATGGAGTCTAATTTGAAAAATATTGGAAATGAGCTTTTTATACTTTTTAGAAGGGGCAAATGTAAGGAACTGGTTTTAGAATACTTTTAGAAAGTTTCAGTCATGAGGATTTTCATGTTGTTAACAAAGAATTTATTTTTTGTGCTCTGGCAATTTGTATGCAGGTAGTAGAATTTATTTTTAGTGAAAGGGGAGTCAAATTTCTATGTAGTATGCTATCCTTTGATTCTACTTTTTTTTTTTCCTCCATCGAATTACTGTGTTTACAAGAGAGTACTTTTAAACTGAGGGTACAGTGTTACAGGTATCAGAGCCTTGTATTCGGCAGTGCAGTTACGATGTGACAGGGCTGTAATGAAAGGTGAGTGCTTGTGATCCTTGGAAACTCTCAGTAAGTCTGTGCTGGCTAGTATCCATGAAGTACAAGTTATGTTCCGTTCTGGATTGCTTTCTGCACGAGCTTTAACGCGTTCACCAGTAAACTACTGGGTGAAGGAAAGAAGAATTTATCCAAGTGAAGCTACAGAGGAGAAGCTGTCAAAATAGTCTTCAGTCACTACCACATCTGCTAAACTGTAGTGCCCGTAGGGTTGTTCGTTAGCCATCTCGCTCTGTTCATGGGAGAACTGTATCATAATATTGCAAACTGCTGTTGTGGAGCAAGGTTTCACTATGATAAATGTATCTCAACGGCCAAGATTGACTTTGGGCAAACAAGTATTCAGATTTCTTCTGTTCAGCCCATGGCTGGCTAATTTGGCAACACAGATCTGGTGGGACCTAAATCGGTGGTGCACTATTTAGTTATAAACCACATGCTCAAGTTTTGCATTTCCGTGTAAAGCTGTACTAACATGGACATTTTTACTTTTAAAGTACAAATTATACATTGTACAGCTAAAACCCTTAGAAAAAATAGTCTATCAGGAATTTAATTTCTTGTCTTTAGTATTTATATATAAAAGACGACCAAAAACATTGCAGTGAAACATGTACATAAGCTGTATGTCCTGTATAGGCTTTAATACGTCTGGTGATTTTGAGAACATTTGATATAGAGAAAAAAATTCCTTCTACAGTTTACTAATTTTGGTTTTTTTTTTATCTTGGCTAATTATTTTCTGCAGTAGTAGTACTGGAATTCAGAGTTGGTTTGTTTGTGTTTTAACGTAGATTCCGTAACTTCTGAATTGCTGACTCAGAGCAAAATGGGCTATTTTGGAATAAAGGTAGTGAATGGCATGTCCTCAGTAAGAGATTTCAATGGTGATAGTTTTTGTTAAAACATCCTTGCTGACATTTGATACGCAGTAGTTACTAAAATAAGAACAACCTTTTGTCTCTATTTTCATGGTTTTATGAACCAGCAAAACCCATGCTATTGTCTTCAAAGAAAAATAAGTACTAGGTGCCAGATTGAATGAAAATAAGAATCACTTCCAAAGACAAGACTAGTTAATGGTGATCATGTCTGAGTCAAATAATATAGCATATATAGAGCAGACTGTTTCATCACAGATAAGCTAATTATGACAATTTGCTAAATGCCATTTGCTGTTTATGCTTTTCTTTTTAGAGGAATGGGAGATGGAAGAGATTTCTGATGTCTCCTGTGTTTTCTGATAGTAATTTTAATTTGATTTGTAGTGCTTTAAACAAAGCAGAAAGCCCAGTCCTGCCTGTTAGTTTTTGGAAATGCTAGCATTCACTGTGGATGATCTCTTCCTCAGTCTTGTGCAAGGGAAAAATAAAACCTACATTACAAAGACAAAAAAAAAAGAGGCCAAATTAATAGACAGTGGCATCTCTGAAAACGAGGCAGATCACTACCCAAGTTTATTCAAAGCATTTTTCATTAAATGCCCTAACTGCTGTCAAATCTGGAATATGCTCAAACTGGACCAGTTATAAGATTTGAAGAGTTTGGGTAAAGAACAAAAATTTGTTCTTTATTTTGGTTCAAGTTTCTTTCAGGGCTTGTCTTCAACAGTTTTCTATGGATTGGGCTTTCTTCCACAACTCTGCCCTGAACAGGTTGTAGGAGCAGTGGTGATGACATGCTCTTTACTGTCTTAAGATAGTGAGTGGTTAGAGTAATTGCCCATGATGCTGAAAATTGGGGTCCGTTTCCATCCTTTATTTATCCACAGTCTGTTGATACCTCTGCAGTGGCAAAATAACATGTAAACATTTGTCATCTCTAGAAAAGTTGATATGTTTTCTTTTTTTTCCCTTATTAAGTGGCTTCTAGTAGAAGATAACCATAATGTTCAGCTGTTACAGTAAATGTTGCAATGAGAAGTGTATGAAACCTGAATGAATTTACTCAATATTACAAATCATTTCTGAAGAAGCAGGTTTTCTGTAGAAAGATGAAGCCTATTGGCTGAGACACTGTGTAAATTGTTAAGCAGTTCTACATTTAAGTTAGAAGGCCTCACGTGAGGGGAGGAGCAGAGAGAACAGGTGACCCTAAACTGACCAAGGAGGTATTCCATTCCATGGATGTCATCATCAGCCCAAAGCTGAGGGATCAGAAGGATCAAGCCTTCTTCTTTAATAGCCAGCGTCTGAGGAGGACTCTGTTCTGCTTTCAATTCTCATCTGTGTGTTCTTGAATCCAGTTCCAGAGTCTGCTTTCTGTCTGCCACTGAGTCCAGGCTGGGTCTTCCCCAGTACTAAAGCATCAGTGGTGACATAATGGCCATTGGGGGGGCGGGGACGGACAGATTTGATACTGGTTGTGTATATATTTGTATATATTACATTTTATTTTATTATTATTATTTTCATTAAAGCTCTTTCAGTTTTCACTTCTAATCTTTAAGTCTCTCTCCCTCACTCCCTTTCCCTTCACCTTTGGGAAGGGGGGGGTTAACAGAGAGCATCTGTTAGTTGTCTAGTGGCTGGCCCAGCCTCTGAACCTTGACACCCATCACGGTCTGAAAGAAGCAACTTTAATAAGCAGACTGAAATTGCATTATATAGTTAAATGCAAATGTGCCTACTCCAAAATGTGTAGATTTTTAGCTACTTAAATTCACAAATCCACGTAGCGTATATGACGTGTGATAAGCGACCGATTCCTGAGGAATGGTGGCAACTGGGGAGAATCTCGAGCTATGAGGATCCCTTACGGCTCATAAATTGCAGCTTTATTCTGAAATGCGTAGTGCCTGTTTTAGGAGCGCATCAGGAAGTTTAGAGAGGAGTAGATGGCTACTGCAACGGTGAAGCCAGGCGAGTGGTTAAGCAGATGCAGACAGCTGTCCTTTGTGCGGTGCCCAGGCTCGCCCCCAGCAGCGGTCGGAGCGCGGTGCGTGAGGCCGGGGCAGCGCGGGCAGCCCGGGGCGCGCGCCCCTTTCGGCGGCAGGGGTTTGATGGCACGTAAGGAAGCTGCGTGCACGCGGCCCCGGCCGTCACGGTTCTGGGGATCCTGCTTGAACGGCCCTTTCCTCATCAGCATTACTTGATGGCTTTAATAACAGTAAAATATTCTCCACTGGGGCTTGCTACTGGTGCTTTTAAAAGTCCAAAGCTCCCATTTTATTCTTGTTATGGAAATGACAGTTTCGAGTGCTAGTACCTAATTCACAGGCTAAATTGCATCTTGAGATCTTCACCGCGCTTTTGAAAGAGCTCTTGATATTGGCCACTGCAGTATACGGGTGTGCCTGCCTTCACCATAATCGCTTGAAGTTTTGTAAGTTCAAAGCATGATAAATGCATGCAGCATGTAAGACCTGACTTCTGCTTTAGTGAAAAAATTGCAATAGTGAAAAATAAATTCTTGTTTAAATCTAGTGTTGTAGAGGTGGGTCTCTGTCACCCTTACCTTCCCTGTGCTCCTTCAGTTAAGAGCACCCGAGTTCTGACCCGTGCTAAGGGAATATAGATGGCAATGTATGCAGAGTCACTCACACAACCCAGAGTTGTACTTAGAGAACCTGCTCCTTTATCTGGTTAAACTATCCAGTAAGAAATCGAAAACATTTCTCTAAAACTTAATTTTTTTAAATGATTTTTGTTGAGCGTTAGCACAGCCCCACAGCTAGTATCTTAAAATTGTATGCCAGAGGTGCAAAGGTGGAGGGAAGGTAGATCTCTGCAAAGTACTTTGCTGTATATCAAACTATATTTGCCTGGAACTAAAGGTGAGATGTTATTTTTTAATATGGCACAGAGCATTTCACAGGTCTGAAAAAAGCGGTCTTAGTCTGCATTTAGATCTTGCTCATAGAGTTCTGCATTCTGGGGTCTATTATTTATTTAATTTTCCTTTTACTCTTGTGCAACTCTTTAGTGCCATTCAGTGAGTGGGTAAAAATGTAAATAGATGTGGTGTTTGCTTTTAAATGTATATCTACAGCTTCTAATAATGTGAAAACAGGATGCTGTATTGGCTAAGATTTTTTCCTTGGAGTTGACACAAGGTGTAACAAATGAAGAACATACTAGAGGGGCTCCTTCACTTAAAAAAACAAACAAAACAAACAAATGAAAACAAAACCAAACCCAACCAAAACAAACAAAAAAACCAAACCAAAACACACGCCATGTTTTTGCAAGTGTAGAGATCTAAAACAACCCAACGCTTTTGTTCCCTTAAACTTTATTTTTCTGCTCCTTCCCCCATTTATTAGCTTGTCTAATAAGACATGCTACTTCTAAGCTACCTTGCTTTGATGAAATGTTAGTTTCTTACATGGTTGTTGCTCCAATATTTTTCTTATCTGCTCACTTTGTCCTGTCAAAATTGATGCTTTTGACCCTATCAGGTCACTAGATCTTGACTGAGGTTTTAGTTCAGTTTGATTGGAACTCCCATTTGTAATAGGGCAAGAGCACTCTGGGATGTAGAAAGAAAGATGAAGGTGCCATGATCTGCTGTTCTTGTGGAAGTGATCTCCCCAGCAGAAGCAGTTACTCCTCTTTTGCTACATCCAGTATGTGAGCAGCAGTTGGCAATAGCAGGGTACAGCACAAAAACAGGCAGTATGTACTTAGCAGGTGTCGATCAAAGCACTTGCTCAGTTGAGTGCAAGCCATCTCTACCTTCCTTGGGTTCCTTGAGACAGAGAGGACAAATGAATTTCCTCTTAATTAATAGGGAAGTATAATAGAGCAGCACAAAACATAAAGAACATAGCTGTTGATGGCTTTGTGGTTTGTATGGGGAAATAATAAAACCTGGTAAATAAGCACTCTTAACAAAATAATCTCTGATTCTCTCTTACTACTTTCTCAAAGACAGTCATGCTCAACAGTCTTGAATTTTGCCTCTGCCAGCGCGATGGCACTATTCTGGGAACCATGAATTTACTGAAACGTGCCGTGGTTATTACATATAAGGAGTGAACAAAAATTGTATCTTTAAAAGGAAGAAAACATTTTCATTTCTTTCAATCTTACTTGCAGTATATTTTCTGCATTTGCCTGGAAAATATTCAGGTATGGATATCCAGTAGAGAAAAGTGGGAAGTGTAGATAAAGGATTTATATATATATAGTGTGTTTAAAATGGCTTAAAACTAATAAATGGTGTACAAATATACAAGAAATGTGACTATGTACCCTGTAGTAATTTAACAGATAACAGATCTTTTAAGTATTTCAAATTGATATGTGGGTATTAGCTCATTATTTTGGAATATCTGCTTTGAAGACTTCAGACTGTAAACTTTGGAGTTTGAGTCATGCTGAAGGCTGGCAAGCCAGCTTGTTTAAACTCACTTGCATGTTGGGACTGTAGGTCACCTATTTAAATTTAGAAAAGATGTTTACAAGCAAGAAAGACTTTTAACCCTCAAGTTTATGGATCCTTTTTACAAAGAGGAGATGATTTTCCATTTTTTGGTAGTATTACCAATGTCAAGCTATAAATGGCTTCAAAACATGCAAAATAAAGACTTTATGATGTAAACCCCACAGGGATTCCTGTTGTCTGTTCTGGAGACTATTTTTTTTTTTTTTTTTTTTAACCCTGAGAGATCTGCCAGTAAAAAGCCCTCATTTTTATTACATACAATACTGTCTGTGTCTTAGACAAAGTGCCAGGATGGAATTTTGGGGTAGATTGGGAAGGAAGAGATAGCGTTGTTACCGTTCTTCTTTTGTTTGGAGTTGCACACAGCTGTTGGCTGAATAATTGTGGTAGTTTGAAATAGCATTTCAAATGAAGTTACTGTGAAAATTTGTTTAATGTTTCCTGTCAGCTTTTTTACCATTTCTTTCATCCTTGTCATTCTTTACACCATGTTTGGTGTGAGGAATGAAAAATAGTTATGGTTTATAGCTGAATCGGGACAACTCTGCTGGTTTAAATGGAGCATTCCAGTTCTCTGTGTTCATGCTGTCACTGTTATTTTGGTTCTGGCTGTGCTTCATCATGCTTTAATTTTCTGAAACACCTACAGTGTGCTGCTATGTGGACTCTTCTAAAGTGCTTCGTGCTGAAAGGATACAGGAAGAATTTTATTTTCTATTTATTTATCAGAATACTAGGATAGAGTGTAGCACAGTAGAGATTTTAGGCAAAGCTAAAAATCTAAGAGAGCACTGATAGCCATAAGATGCTTGTTAATAGAAATGCACAAATTCACATGGTTTATGTACTTTCCTGATTCTTTTTTCCTCTTAAAATTATAAAAGCTGTCAGCCAATGGAAGTACTGTATTTTTTTACTTCAGCGGAAATTCAAAGTCTGTAAGCTCATAATCAAGAGTGCAGTAATAACCCTGGTATGCATCTCAAGAATATGGTATAGTTTTGATGGCAAGTATTTCTGTTTCTTCAACAGTTATTTTAAAATATACTGTTTATTTACAGATATATGGAGTTTAGGGGTCATCCTCTTCATGTTGGTTTGTGGACAACCACCATTTCAAGAAGCAAATGACAGTGAAACTTTGACTATGATAATGGATTGCAAATACACAGTGCCACCTCATGTGTCCAAAGAATGTAAAGAGTAAGTAGAGTGTTGAACTTGGAAGCATTGCTAAGTGGATTCTTATTACCTTTGGGAGCTCCCCATACCATATTATCAGCGTGTGGAATATTTCTTGCCTGTTAATAAGATATTATGCCAACTGCTCTTGCTTAGTTGTTAGTATTTCTTCTCATTGATTGAGTAGTTTCTTGGGCACGGGTATTGCATTTTTTTTGTTATTATTTGTGCCTCTTCTTACTAAAGGTCAATCCCATGATGGGTTTTTTTTGCCCATAGGTTATTTCCCACGCTTGTCTGAAACTTAATTTAGATTTTACACAATGTCTCTTTGTTTTATATGTCTGAGTTGTCCTGCATTTTATAAATGATTGAAGAAACTGCTCACCACTGACTGGCTTTGGACACCACTCTTGCTGGACGAACTACAAGGTGTTGCTGAGACTATTTTGTGGCAGGGGTTAAAAATGAATCCTACAGATTTCAGTTCAAAATACAAGTTGTCAAAACTCAAGGATATCACAGCAAGTTTTGCTCATCTCATACTGAAATTTCAACTCCAAATCAACATAGTAGGCAATCCAGGGAGAAAAATACTGTCTGCAAATACCATATGCCATGTGGGAATCATGACTCATTTTGATGTGTTGTTTTTCTGCAGTGTTCACTGGAGGGTTTTTTTTAATATGTTCCAGTATTTTCCATGTTTCCTTATTGGTTAATGACCTCTTCAGTCCTTTTTATATATATCCCAGTTGCATCACTTAAGACTATTTTACAATGTTTGGCTGTGTTCTTGAATCTGCAATATAGTATCTTTTAATTTTCAATATAAAAGTCCAGATACCTTTGTAAATGCTTGAAAAAATGCATTTGGCCCAGTAAAAAAAAACTAGAGCAGCATCTAGGATTCTGGTATTTGTGGCCATGACTGTTCCTCTCTTCACCTGTCATCTGTGTGGTCCAGGAATCTAATGTATAACATGATGCCATAGCTGGTTTTCGTGTCTTGTCATTAGTGTCTGACATTTCTGGTAACACAGAGAAGCTGCTATCAGTGCTCTCAACAGCTTGAAGAACTTCACATACAGGAAGAGGTTTAGAAGAGAACTTTTATCAGGGAATTGTATCAAATAACTCTCTTGAGATACTGTGTGCTGTGCTGAGGCCAGGAAATTCTGTTTTCACAGCCTTTCACTTAATGTATTGGCTAATGCTAATTAAGACACAAGTAGATTTGCTTTCTCTACACGATGCATCAACAATGTACAGTCAGTTACCAAGTCCTTCAGGTTAGATTTTTCTTAGGGAAAAGACTAGGAATGTTTAAACTTCGTGCTTAGAACAAAAATACTCTTGGTGGTTTGGGATAGAAGATAAGATACAGAAAATACCGAAAATTGTATTTCTGTTATTTTACAGACCAGCCAGTAGGCCATCTGTGACAGTTGTGCTGTAAGACCTATTAACCTGTTTTTTCTGGTTTGTTTTTAAGAATCTAAGCATAGTAAATGAAAACTGCAGTGTTTATGATACTTATGGTTTCAATAAGTAAATTGTTTCAGTTCAATATTTGGAATGTCTAAGAATAAATAATAGTTTACTGTAGAGACTTCTAAAGACCTAGGTAGACTGATGGCAGAACATTTCTTCTTAACGTTGCTCTTACAATGTCTGCTTTTTAAACGTGTGAGTGCACTTTGTTTAGATTTATTTTTTTATTCCCAGTCTGATTACACGGATGTTGCAGAGAGACCCAAAGCGAAGGGCGTCTTTGGAAGAGATTGAAAACCACGCGTGGCTCCAGGGAGTTGACCCATCTCCTGCAACAAAGTACAATATTCCTCTTGTGTCATATAAAAATCTCTCTGAGGAGGAACACAACAGTATAATCCAACGCATGGTTCTCGGCGATATTGCAGATCGAGATACCATAGTGGAGTAAGTTGGCAATTTCCTATATGCACTTTGGTTTGTGCATCTGTCATTCTTGATGAAAGAATGTCAGGAGAAACTGGGTATTCCAGTGTTTCAATGTCAAGCCATTCAGTTAACGAACAAAGTATTACAATTATGCTCCATGGTAGGATATTCTAGGCTGAGAATACACAACCTTAGGTAAAATATCAATGTGTTGGAACGGTGTTTAATTACTGTGGTAGTTTGCCATCTTGAAATCCATGCTTTTCCTTGTGCTTCATGTCTTATGCATATTTAAAGGTGATAAAATTCTAGTGTTTCTCCCTTAGTACATTTCCAGTATACCTGAATGGTTTTTAAAATATTATTCCTTGTATTTATATATAATGCAAAATAGTCATTGTCACCAAGTGAGTTTGCTAGAAAGCTATGTGCTTTTTTCTAATAGATTAAAAACCCCACATTTCAAAAATATTCCATTATCAAAAGACAACTTGAAATTGCTTTCTCTATTTGTGGTTAAACTGGAAGAACTGCTACTGTCTTCCATTTGGAGGGAGAGGTGTGGAGAAGCAGCAGTCTTTCTTCTAAGGTTTTAGCTGCA
This sequence comes from Actenoides lindsayi, assembly GCA_025331215.1. Taxonomy (NCBI): domain Eukaryota; kingdom Metazoa; phylum Chordata; class Aves; order Coraciiformes; family Alcedinidae; genus Actenoides; species Actenoides lindsayi. The sequence continues at coordinate 26,372 of WTSP01016055.1, forward strand.
TAAGAGTGGCATCCTTTCTTTTAGAACATCCAGATGATGCTTACTGGCTTATGAACTTGACTTTACTGTAAGCTTAATGTGACAGCAGTAAAATAATAAAGGTTTTTCCCTCCAGTTGTTGCATAAATAAACGTTACTACATTGTGGTTTTATGGGCCAGTAGGAAAGCTCACCAGTGGTGCATAACATAAATGAAATACAATTTTATCATTTAAAGAATGTTCAATTCCTTATTTTTTTGGATGATATTCTGAGGATATCCTCATCCATCTATAGCTGAAATTACTAAACTCGTTGGCTCTTTATTTTTAATAAAACCAAGACATGCTTGTCTAAAGCTCTGAAATATGCAGTTCTACTTTCAGGCACTCTTCCCGCTATGAGAATTACAGCAAGTTGTGAGAGATGCATGTCCAGTTTTTAGAAGACCATTGATGTATGGTTTATTTCATGTTTTGTACTTTCCTTAGGGCATTGGAAACTAACAAGTACAATCACATCACAGCTACTTACTTCTTGCTAGCTGAAAGAATTCTGCGAGAAAAACAAGAGAAAGAAATTCAGACGAGATCTGCAAGCCCCAGCAACATCAAAGCTCAATTCAGGTGAGAATTTAGGAATCTAAATTGTTAACCTGACTTAATGAGAGTATTACTGAATTGCTCAAGTACTTATTTAAAAAAAACCAAACAAAACAAAACAACAAAAAACAAACAAAACCAAAACAAACAAAAAACCCCAAACCAAAACCCACAGAAATAAACACCCAAAACAAAACAGTAAGATGTTTATTCTTTGCTAATTTTTAACTCCTGTGGACACTTCAGAAGCTCTTCAGAAATCAGTTACCAATAATATTTTCAATTCCTATCATCTGCAGGGCTTGTCTTAATTTGAAGCCCCTACCTGAAGTAGTAAATTCTCACACCTGCTAGGAAATGGCACGTTCATTGACGTTCAGTTCCTCACATGAACTGTGCATGGAAAAAAATCAGTTGCATAATCCCTACACCTATTGATGGGGAATTAGTTACTAATGAGAAAGCACTCTAAATGTGATGTTATATTCTTAGTTTTGGGTTTGTTTTTTTTTAGTATGCCCTAACTCAAGCTTAGAGCAATCATCTGTGGGTTGTGTTCTTTTTAGCATCAGTTGATCTGCCTGTTGTCTAAGGAAAACTGTTGAATTATTTGCTTTAATCACCCATTTAAAGATACTGCTATAGATATATTTACTTATTTATTTTTTGGTTTGACAAAAACAAGATTAAAAAAACTTCCTAGTAAGATTCTCTGAGATTTGTCAATCCTTCAGCTTGTGACATGGTAAGACTAAAGGGGGAAGTGGGGTTCTGGCCTCTAGACAGTATTGGTATGTTCAACGAGTCCCTTTGCTCTGCAACCAATTAGCAAAGCATTCCATAGTTTCAGGTACAGCAGCATATGCTTAAAGCAAAACAAACCCAAGGCAAATAGTATAGTTTCTACCTGCACGTTGATACTGGAAGATACGTGTTTTGAACAGGTTGGTTTTTTTTTTTTTAAACGTGTTGGTTTTAATTTCCTGAGTTGTCAGACTATGACTAGGGATCTGTTGGTATTAAAAAAAAAATCTTTATTGACCCATCTTGGCAATCTTTCCAGTGAAAGATGCAGGTTGTGCTGAGGCATTGCCGTGAATTTTTGTTCTTACCTCCAGTCTCTTCAAAAGTTGCCTCTTAAATTGTAGTAAAATATTATTGGTAACTATTATTAGCAATAATAACAATTGCTAGTAGCTGATCTCTTGGTGAGAGAAGAATATTAAGTGCTTGCACTGATGTTTAGAATTGCTGCCTATCATCAGTACTGTTTATCTGTCTGTCAGATTAAGAAAAAAAGACACAATAGCTTGTTCATTCCAAAGGTTTCTTTGTGCAACTTTCATGCAAGGCCACATGTGAAACCATTTAATAGGAATGCTAACAGGGACATAAAAGCTGGGGTCTCCTGCTGCTGCATAGCCGTATTTTTCTTGGCCTAATCAATACAAGTCAGACACTACTACCTCAAGTTCAATCTACTAAAAATGAACACTTCTTATAAATTAAGGGCACGCTCTTTGGAAAATAGGCTAAAGATACATCCTTGCCCTTGGTTGTTACCTTCAACTTAGGCTGAGGTTTTGGTGGCTTTTAGAGGAGTCTCTTCTGAATACCATTTTGTCTACCTGAGTAATGAGTTGTTCCTCTCAGAACCTTACATCTCCATATGACTGTTATGTACTAGATTAGACTGAAAAAAAGGTCATTGATACAATGGTCACCTATGTAGGAAATTTTATCTTACGTTGTGTGGTTGGAAGTACTGTAGTTGCCTGTAACAACTCTTCTAAAGTTTGCCTACAGAACCAGTTGCTCAGCTAAGGACAAATAAACATATGAACTCAATTCATGTGTGATGAAAATTAAGGGAGATTGTGTAGTATAGAGCTCAGTCTGAATGAGACTTACTGAGATTTACTCAGATTGTCAATCTCAGCCATGTTAATCCTAACCCAGTTTGTATATTAAGAATACTAGGGGAAAAAAAAACCCAGAAGCTTGAGGTGTTAGTAGTTTGTAAAACTACCTTATTGAAGTTGAGCTTGAAATAGATCTTGCCTTCCTCTAGGTACTGGTGGTGCTACACCTACTGCAGATTATTTTCTTTGAGACCTTATTATATAAAGTTGGGGATTTCTTTTTCTTCAGGTACTCAGCCTTGTTACTGACAAATACTCCGCTCAGCAGGCCGGTTTGTATGGCAGTGCTTGTGCTTCCCAGGTGCAGTATCTTCTGAAATGCTCGCCATGATCTAACTTTCCTTTTGTCCTTTGTAATTGTGTACGTAGGCAATCGTGGCCAACGAAAATCGACGTACCCCAGGATCTGGAGGATGACCTTACAGCTTCTCCTCTCTCCCATACAACTGTTCCTCAGTCACCAGCTCGCACGGCTGAGAACGTTCTCAACGGCCACAGAAGCAAGGCCCTTGGTGATTCAGCAAAGAAAGAAGATAACCCCGAATTAGCTGGACCAGCACTCTCAGCAGTGCCCTCCGTAAGCTTAAAACCCGCTACAAGCGGCCGGAAGTGCTTGTTCAGAGTGGAGGAAGATGAAGAGGAGGATGAAGAAGATAAGAAACCTATTTCTCTTTCTACCCAAGTTGTTCTGCGCCGTAAGCCTTCTGTTACAAATCGTCTTACTTCAAGAAAGAGTGCACCAGTCCTCAATCAGATCTTTGAGGAGGGCGAGTCAGACGACGAGTTTGACATGGATGAGAACTTGCCCCCGAAGCTCAGCAGGTTAAAAATGAACATTGCCTCACCGAGCACGGTGCACAAACGCTACCACAGGAGGAAAAGCCAGGGACGGGGCTCTAGTTGCAGCAGCTCGGAAACAAGCGATGACGACTCGGAAAGCAGGAGACGCCTGGACAAAGACAGTGGGTTCACTTACTCCTGGCACAGGCGGGATAGCAGTGAAGGGCCACCTGGCAGCCAAGGAGACGGTGGTGGACAAAGCAAACCAAGTAACGGCAATGGAGGGGTAGACAAAACAAGCCCGAGTGACAACAACAAAGGAGGGGGGAGTCCCTCTGGTAGCTCCAGCGGTAGCACCAATACTTCAGGTTCCACTCGGAGATGTGCCGGATCTGGAAACTCCATGCAGTTATCACCTAGAAGTGCAGGGGAACTGGTTGAAAGCCTGAAGTTAATGAGCCTTTGCCTAGGTTCACAGATTCACGGCAGCACTAAATACATCATTGATCCTCAGAACAGTCTGTCCTTTTCCAGTGTGAAAGTACAGGAGAAATCGACGTGGAAAATGTGCATAAGTTCCAGCGGAAGCACAAACCAGGCTTCAGCCTTGGGCAACTTCAAATTTTTTTCTGACCAGATGTCAGACACGGCAAAGGAATTGGAACGGATAAAGAACAGGAACTTGAAAAACAATGTGCTACAACTACCTCTCTGTGAAAAGACAATATCTGTGAATATTCAGCGGAACCCAAAGGAGGGGCTGCTGTGTACCTCCAGTCAAACCAGTTGTTGTCATGTCATTTGACAGTGACCTGACGATGACCAGACAGTAGTTCTATCTACTTGACAACATCATTCTTCCAGTTCAGAGCTGTGAACACCTTGTCACGGACCCCCTTTTGTTGTCTTAAGATTTTTAAGTGGGCTTTGAGCAGTTATTTATTACACTTTAATTTTGTTTGCTTGACAATGCATGGTCTTTGCATGCTGCTAGCCGATAACGTTTTTCTTTTTCGACAAAACAGAATATTTTATTGTGTAATTTTTACATTTATAATTTTACTATGGAAGATCTGGATTAAATTAAGTATCTGGATCCTAATGTAAATGGAGCACTTACAAATTTCATGTTCTGCACTTAAACTAGAAAGAGAAGCTTTTGTTTACTTGTGAAATGTTAATTCTTGTTCTGATCTTCTGTGATAACTAAAATATGTGATATGTGGCATACTTCTATGTGTCTGAAACAGAACCAAAGCAATAATGTTTTGATGCTGAAAACTCTTCAGGGAGCTTTCAGATGTTCCAAGGCTTGTACAAAGCAAAGATGCACTGAAAATTAATGATCTTGAAATATGATTTTAAACCCACACCTATTTGTCTTAAGCTATGATGTGGATAAAGTTGTGGCTCAAAAATCAAACTGAAAAGATCTTGTTTTGCTAAAGGAAGTTTTCTTTCTTTTTTTTTTCTTTTTTTTTCTCTTTTTAAATTTTTTTTTTTTAAAGGCAAGTAGATTGTAAGGCAGCTTTCTCCCATAGAAATATGATAATATTACAAGCAGACAATCTTTTTTAATATAACAAAGGTAAATTATTAAGTCTACTTCTGAGTTTTTACGTGCTAACTGAAAATAAAGTATTTGTATGAATTACTTTTGTTATTAGTATATCACAATGCTTAATATTTTAGGTTTTTACTTTGTAAACCTCCCCTAATCCTCTCTTCCCCACCCTGAGATCTCTAAAGGCAATAAGGGATGGAAAACCTTTAGGTAATTGGATTCAAATTGAAGTTGTTATTGTCATTTACATTTTTCTCATTATTCCTCTTTTAAAACACTGTTGTTCCCCACATGTACACCACTTATCATGCTTTTTCATAAAGTCATTTTAAAATAGCATCTAGGAAAGTATTTACAGCTCTTAGCCTTTCTGTTGGGTTTCCCATTGCCATAGCAGAAGTCCTGATGAAGAGTATTTCTGTACAAAAGGATACTTTTGATCAGATGAATTCACTTTGTGGAATTTTATTATCTAGAATAAAATATATTGCAGATTCCTAGTTTTGGGAAGGGCAAGAATGTTTTAATTTTTTTCATGCTGTGCACTGAGTCTAAGCAATGCTAGTGAAACTGGTGGCATTATGTAGCAGCACCCTAGGCAGACATGGGATGGCCGAGAGGAGCTTACACCACTGAGCATCTCCTAACGCTTGCAGAATGGTCAAATAAAATGCATTTCACATCCACGGCAGAGTGAGCAGAGCACCAAAGAACAGCGTGACGTTTGGTCATGATTTCTACAGCTCGTGACAGCTCTTCTTGGCTGGTAAAGGACTTTGACAGTCAAAATTGCATGGGGTATTCTTACTGGCTGGCCTAGCCAGAGATTTTAGGTTTTGCTTCCTAAACAAGGCGAAGGATAAGCTTTTTACTTTAAGTTTTAAACTCTAGTTCCAGTTTAGTCAGCATTATATTTATAAATGAAAAGCTGCAAGAATAGATGTGGGGGTGAAGCCATAGAACATACTTGCTTGAAGTTTCTGAGCAGGGATTTTACCAAGGGCCAGAAATGAGATGTGCGGTTCACGGACGGTGAGCGTAACATCCGAGCAGGAGACAAGTTTATAAGGGACATTGGCAATAAGCTTATTTGTTGCAGCTTTTCTCCAAGTATTGTAAATACTCTTTCCTGATATTATGTACAGCCTTGGAATAGCACCTTTTAACTAACCCCAGTTGTATTTTGTTTCCAATGTTTTTATATACAACTGTATATATATATATGGTGCTCACTTTAGAACAGCAGTGTTGACCATTTATGCTGCATAGTTGTATTATAGCCTTATAGTTGTGTGTGGTTGGTTGAACCTTTGGGTGTACAAATGTTAGTCTGAGTGGCGTCCCTTATCCATTTTTGATAGGTGAATGATTGTGCATGTGGTGTATGTTGTATTATGTTGTTACATAAAAGGAAGGGCGAGAATAACCACTACATTAAGGTAATTATTGGACCAAACTATTTAGAACAAGTAAACAGTTTCTTGTACCCCTTAACGTCTCCTTAAAAGTTATATAGTTACAGTAGTGTATAAATTAAATAGTGTGGAAAAACAATTAGTCCTGTATTTTTCTGTATGTGTGTATATAAATATATATTTTAAAAAAATGTACCTCTAGCAACTTAATCTGTATTTAAGATGTGACAATCTTGACACAGAATTTTAAGAGTAGCAGTATAAATAAGCAGAATTAATGAACAGAAATATAAAAATTTCTCACCAAGAAAGAATCCGTGTGTGTGTTAAGAGGGTACAGAAATATCAGATGATCTTATTGCTTCTAGCAATGTTTGGCTTTTTCATTGTATAAATATTCATGGTGTGTGACAGAAATGGAAAATCCAGTTAATAAAAGTGATACCTGATTGATGCATAACCTCTGCTTTGCACCTCACTGTGGCTCCTTCCCCTGGGGTTCACTGTTCACAGGGCAGCACAAGCTCTGGGCCGAGTCCCCAGAGCACAGAGAGCTGTGTTTAGACTGGCACTTGCTAGAAAACATCTGCTCCTGAACATTTAGTCTAACATTACGTCAGCCTGGAAGGGAGAGAACAACTGAAATGCTCAAATCCAGGTCTATGCTCTCACTGTCATCGCTTATAAACTGCTGTGCAGCTGGGAGAGTAATGCTGCTAAGGACTACATTTTTGCCAAGGTATTATGAAAAGCAGTTTAGAGAGAGGAGGAGGTAGCAGTGCTCACCAGTGCTTCTGGAACATGTTCTGCCCCTTCTGTTAAACCAGCATGTGCTATATATAGAGTAAGGTGCCTTGGAGTGCCTGAGAAGAGGTGGTTTCTGGTATCTCCTCTTGCACGTTACCAGTTTACCCTTGGCGCTGTCTCTGGAAACCTGTGGTTGGAACAGTTCAGTTCAGCACAGTCTGCTCAGGGTCTTCTGCACTCATTTAAGGCAGAAACTGTGATTTAACTGCTCATGAAATGTGAAGTGTAACCAGCCAGAGAGGGCATGGACAGAGGGTGTATGGAACAGAGATTAGTGACACTCAACAAGTTATGTAATTCTATGCAATTAATGTAGGATGGGCGAGTTGTGCAAAGCTGTACCTGCAGACTTCTGCAACTGGGACCCTGCCCTTGGTGGTCTTCCCAACTCTGGTTAATGCAAATTGGGGTGACAATGAGAGCAGGCAAGGAGAGGCCAAGGAACATAGAATCATAGAATTGTCAGGGTTGGAAGGGACCTTAAAGATCATCTAGTTCCAACCCTCCTGCCATGGTCAGGGAC
>WTSP01016057.1:5211-45100 GCA_025331215.1 Actenoides lindsayi
CCATCAGCCCTTGTCCTGTCCCAACAGGCCCTGCTCAAAAGTCCATCCCCATCTTTCTGACAGGCCCCTCAAAGTCCTGAAAGGCCACAATTAGGTCTCTTTGGAGCCTTCTCCCCTCCAGGCTGAACAACCCCCAGCTCCCTCAGCCTTTCTTCATAGCAGAGGTGCTTCTGCCTTCTGATCTTGCAAAGGGATTTTGAGAGAGGGAAAAGATGCCCAGTGTTTACGCTGTCTTTCCAAAGAACAAGGATTTCCTTCCTGCAGAAAGAGGCCCGTGCCCTGTGCCCTAAGCAGGGGCTGAGCTGCAGGGGCTGTGTCTCGGAATGCTCCCCTTGGTGGGGTGGCCTGTGCGTGGGCCAGGCAGCCTGGGCTCCTCTCTCCTGGGGCTGCAGTACGGACAGTTCACTTCCACTCTCCTCTTGGATTTCCTACAGTAGTTTTTCCGCTTGGTACTTGAATAGAGCAAAGCCCTGTGTGAGCAGGGGAAAGTGAGGCCAGTATCTGAAAGACCATTCAGGGTCTTTCTGTGCCCAGCAGCAGCAGCTACCTCACGTGACTGTGGGGGTTTTTTTGTGACTAGACTGCAATGTGGTGCTTCCATTTTATTTATTTATTTATTTTTAATTCCGTAGCCTTTGTTAATAAAGGTGTTTCTCGAATATTTAAAAATTGGCCTATTTAGAATTGCCCTTTCAGAGGGCCGTTAATCACATGAGAGCACTTGCATCGCCTTAGGCATGGAAAAAACTGGAGTTTTTCAACACTGCTGAAAGGTTTAGTTATCACACAGAACGGTAAGTGTTGGAAAGGCCCTTTGGAGATCACCTTGTCCAACCCCCCTACTAAAGTAGGGTCACTCAGAGCCCAGGATTGCATCCAATTGTCATTTGATTTTAACTGCTTCTTCTCCACCTACTCTGCAGTGAATGCAAAACCGAATTGCCCGCAGTGGCAGGATAGGGTTTGGTTTGTTTTCACGGGAGATTGGAGCCCGTAATTTCAGAAGAAAGCCTTGTTGCACAAGGTATTTATGTCAGTGATGAATTCTGTACTGAGAATGTGCTGGCCAGAGAAATCCCTAAGTGGTGATTGCAGGCACAGTCATGATCTGTGTGTTTGGGTTTTTCTTTGTCTTTAAGAGTAATCTGAAAAATAGCTTTTGTTAGGAAAGGATGAAAATGGCTTGGAAGAAAGCTGGCTGGTTTTGTCTTCCAACGCTGAACTAATTCCCCAAAATCTTGAGCTTATTTCCTAATTAAAGAAGCTATTTTTAAGACGGAAGGCACACACAATTAAAGAACAAATGCACAATTTGTCAGCGAGGTCTATTTTACTTGGTAGGTGAGAAAATGCTGTGGTGGTCAAACCCATGTATAGTTGGATTAAGTGTTGGGTAAAGGGAATTCTGAATTCAGAGCTTTAACTATTTTGTAAGTTAGTAGCTAAATTATAAAAGGTTTCTTGTTCTGAGAATTATTTAAGGGTCGTTTGGACACAGAATAATCTGGGAGCCAGCATTGATACTTTTGAGACTTTGTTTTCCCAGTTTCAGTATTTTTAGGCTCCATCTCCAGAACGAGCTCTGCTGTGTTCTTCACCACCAAAGCCTGTCCTGTACTTTTGGCAGCAGAATCCTTGTAGTGGTTTGAAGCGAATGTTTGCTTTAAAATAAACTTCAAATATTAATTTCTTCACACTAGTGTTCCTCGCTCAGTCATTACATGGACTTTTGTAGTGTATCCTGTACTTGACTTCATTTACGTGAGTTGTTGGCTCAAGTCAAACACGATCCCCAAAGTCAGTGTAACTAATCTGGAGATTTAAGAGTTAAAATTGAAACCTGGTTATGACTTTTTTTTTTGTGTGTGTTGTATTATTTACTTTTCTACCCCAGACACTTGAGGTTAAAAAAGCCCATTAAAATTAAAAATTAACTGCTACATTTGTCTGGTTATCTCAGAAGTTTATCCTTATTTAACCTGTAAAAAGATGTACTTAGTAGGTGTTCTTCCAGATTTGGGTAACGTATTTGCGTGGAGAAGTGAGTAGCTGTTCCCCATTGTTTACCACTCGTCTGCTTGAACTTAAATTGAGGATCTGGATGTGTGATAGTAGCACTTGTTAGATTTTTTTTCAAGACCTTGGGATATTTTGGGGCTCCAACTAGTTCACTTGGCCAGGGCCATCATTATATCTGTTATACAGGATACAAGCAGCGGCAGCTCACCCTTTGGGCATGTGGTTAAACCTGAGACAGGAGGTAAATTCTGGGCTTCAATGGGTTTGTCCTGTGCTGTAGTGAAGTCCCTTTCTGTGGAGCACAGCGGGTAGGGGGTTATTTGGGGGAGTCACCCCCAAGGAGCTGTAGGTGCATGGTGTTGTCTTGCTTTCCGAAGTGATGCAGCGAGAACACTCTTTTCCCCAATAGTGTCGAAAACTGTCAGCGATGTCGAGAGAGTTTTTCACTCTGAGGGTGGTGAAACACAGGCCCAGGTTGCCCAGAGAGGTGGTGGACACCCCATCCCTGGAAATGTTCTAGGGGAGGTTGGCCGGGGCTCTGAGCACCCTGCTCTGGTTGCAGCTGGCCCTGCTCCCTGCTGAGGGGTTGCACTAGATAAGCTTTAAATGTTCCTTCCAGCCCGAACTGCTGGATGATTCTATTCCATGTCAGAGTTGACAGAAGTTGTTGGCACTATGGATGGTGACACATTGAAGTGTATAAAAGATGTCAAACATTGCCACCTTGACCTCGTTCCAACTGCTTTGCTGTGTGTCAGCATTACACTGGGTTCATGACACCCATTGACTGTGTCCCTGCATTTCAGTCCTGCCAGTCTCTACTGCACTTAGCGTATGGGTGATGCTTACTGGGATAGTCTCACTTCAGATTCACTGTACTGATCATTCCCTAAGCGTTTATATAGTCCTTTGGTTTTGATGTTGCAAGATAAAAGGGGGGGGGGGGGGGGTTTTTTCTTGTACTTCATATTCAAAGGCAAATACTGCGTTGAGGCTGCTGGTTATTTAGAATGATTAAAGCATAAAATGAAGAAGTTCCTTTGTACTTTGGTCAGCGCTGATGTAACTGGTTCCAGTAGCCTAGAAAATCTTACACATAGTTCCTTGATGGCTTGTCTAGGCTGAGATGCAGCGTTGGGAGGGCAGCAGCCATCTACCAGAGATGTGAGAATGCGCTCGGGAAGGATTTGTTACAACATGTATCTTACCCTTTGAGGTTTAAATATAACAAGATATATTAAACAAGCATGAGCATGAGGTCTGGAATATGTACTGCTTGTTCTTAAGTTTCTTAACGTTCGTATTAACGGTATTTGAAGCGAAGCGTGTGGGTGGAGAGGAGGAGAGGCTTGCCTGTGCTCTGGCTCTCCCAGTAGCCGTGTGCTGAAGCAGGAACACAGCGAGAGGAGGGAAGGAGAGGAACATTCAACAGCGTGAGTTCCTGGAGGTGCAGCTGGAGAAGAGGCGATTAATTCATCGGAGGGACTAAGCCAAAGTATTCCTCAGGATTTAAGAATGAAACGGGGAGGGAGAACGGACGTCATCGACGGGGTGCGCAAAGGAGGCTGCCAGAGTTGCTGCAGGATGGTTCTGTGATGCCCAGACTCGGGAGGGAGATCAGCACAGCCGTGGTAACGTACATTCTCTTGCTCCAGCGAGCTGCGGTGGGACGGGACGAGCGCACGAGGCTGCTGCCCTGAACCAGTGTCTAGGGAGATGATGGTCTTTCAGTTCACAGTTTCTTTTCAGTGAGCCACTTCCAGCATCGGGAATCAGCTTGCATTTCCTACTCTTAGACCCTGTGACAAGAGTCAGCCGTTTACTTTTTGCTCCTGTACGCCTCTTGCTAGCAGTGTTGAATGATAGTGCAAGAGAAGGAGAAATCTCTACGTGCCAAGCCCTCACAGTTTGACTGCTGGAAGAAGACACCGAAGGGAAATTCAAGCTGGAATGTATCAGCCCTTCAGGGAGGGGAGAGGGGCTGAGGAGCCAGCTTCTACTGCTCTGCTCCATCCACAGCCTGCTAGTAGAGGGCGGTGGAGCGGGAAGTCAATGAGTAGAGACACCAACCCTCCCCCTTTGCGCCCTTTATTTTTAGATTTTATGTTCTCCCTGTGGTAAAACCGTTTGAATCTTAGGGGAGCTGTGCCCAAGGTTGGGCAAAGATGTGACTTAGCAGTGCATACTGCCTGGTGTACAGTTATCTGGGAGGTGAGGGGAGACTTTCTTTCTCCCTGTAGCTAGAGGTGGCTGTGATAGGCTGTCGATGTCACCCAGCTCTAGTTTGTGAGGCCTGACATTCTCTTTGCTCCTGCAAATTGATGAGGATAGTGGATTAATGCAGAAGTGGTTTTCTTTTCGTTTTGGGTGTTGGAAAGAGTGGGAAAACCTCTGCCTAAGTCTGGCATCTAAATTTAGTAGTCTGAATTAGCAATGCAGGAAACATAGTAGTGAGTGTAGCAGGCTCCGGTTCCTCCGGAGCGCTGCTGGCAGCCTAGACAACTTGGGCACTTCACTCATCTGAACCGTGCAGAGCTGGCACCTCCTTACCGCCGCTGTGAGAAGCATGGGAGGATGCTTCCTCTGGGTATCCTTCCACCAAGGCGTAACTGCCATTTCGACACAGCATCCAGCACAGAGCTCCCGCTGAGGCGGTCTACACGAGGGATTTTCTGCTTGTCCTTTTTTTGGTCTGGGTATTTGCATCTAGCGGGTTTCGCTTCCGCGGTTGCTCTGCCCTGGGTTCCCGAAGCGGTAAGAAATGCGCTGCGCCCAAATCAAAGCTGAGCCTCAGAGCCTCTCGTATAAATCTAATTGTCAGGGAAAATTCAAGGGGTTACTGCGTTCCAGCAAAGGTGTGTGGGTTGATGGGCTTGGTAGAGTGCAGTTCTTGCGTTTAGGTCTCTTACCGTGGAAGAAGAAATGTTTATTACACGTAATAATTAGCTTTTGGAGTAAAAGGGATCATCTTTCATTTTAATCACTCCGCCTTAATAGCGGGGAAGGAATATCATCCTTTTGTAAGAGTCCCTACTCTGTTCTCAGTGTTTTCTCGAATGACGTTTTAATTGAATTTTATATTTGTGGCTCTGATACTTAAAACTTGTCATTCTCCTGGGTTGTTAGCAGTTCCCCCACCGTATATTAGTCAGTTGTGGTTTTAAAGAGCGTCAGCTTCTGTCCTGCTCATCTTACCAAACAAAAATTCACTAAATGAGGAAAATTACTACTTCCACTGGTCATTTTTAATTTGTGGCTCTAATATTCAGCTACACTCCTCTTGTTAACACGAAGTATTACATAGTTGCTTCATAAATGTCATGCCTGTGCTTAGCAAAGCTGAGGGATGGTAATCAGCATGATGGTTGCTGAGAGATCAGACTGTGCCAGCAGGGAACTCGTGCCCAGGAAGAGTAAGGGCGAGATCAGGAATGGCTGGAGACCGGTTGGTGAATGCCGCCTTCTCCAGATGCTTTCTTAATTCCTTCAATTAACTTGATTAAGCAGCTTAGCTTAAAAAGGCAGAATTTGTGACTTGGAACTTCTCCCGTGTAGTCTTTTCCCGTTGCCTTAGGAATTAATTCCTTTAATATTTTGCCTGTGTAAGGCAGGCAGCCTTGGTTGCTCCTGCGTCTTGCACAGGCATGAGATGGTGGATACTTCGTAGGAGAGGCACACACAGGGGTGGCTTTTTTTCCCCTCTGCAGTGGGATCTAGGCAGAAGTCATAAATCATAGCAGTTTCTGCACAGTGTGATTGAATCTTAGAATAGTTTTGGCTGGAAGAGACCTTCAAGATCATCAAGTCCAACTGTGTTCCCAGCCCTATCAAAAACCACTAAACCATGTCCCTAAGCACATCATCTACCCGGCTCTTCAACACCTCCAGGGATGGTGACTCCACCACCTCCCTGGGCAGCCCATTCCAATGCCTGACAACCCTTTCTGGAAAGAAATGCTTCCTAACATCCAGCCTCAACCTCCCCTAGTGCAATTTCAGGCAATTTCCTCTTGTTCTATCGCTTGTCACCAGGGAGAACAGACCAACTCCCGCCTTGCTACAACTTCCCTTCAGGTAGCTGTAGAGGGCAATAATGTCTCCCCTCAGCCTTCTTTTCTCAAGGCTAAACAGCCCCAGATCCCTCAGCCTTTCCTCGTAAGAGACAGTCTCCAAACCCTTGACTGGCTTTGTAGCCTCTGGACCCTCTCCAGCACCTCAGCGTCCTTCTCGTAGAGAGGGGCCCAAAACTGGACATGGTATTCGAGGTGCAGCCTCACCAAAGCTGAATCGAGACTGGCTGCCTTATTTTTTACTAGCATTGGAAGTTCTACCCTGCTTTGTAGATAGATAGCTGTGAATCCCCATCAACAGTAAAAAGGATCCACTCTGTTGCTTCTGCCTCTTACACTGCTACACATGGTTTGCAGTGCAGGGTTCTCTCCCAGTGCCATCCTCTGACACCTGAGCTGGGTCGCTGGTATATCCCCAGCAGAGCAGGGCCAGAGCAGTGCCTGGGAAGGTTCTGTACGTGGGATTCTGTGCTGTGTTCCAGTTACAGCACTTGAAGGTGTGTTTTCCCATTGCTCTTGGCTCTCTGTGTTGGCCGCAGCTGCGACACCATTCACCAACTATTAGAAGCATTAATAAACTCCTGGAATTTAACACCCCATTTAACTTCCATCCCGCGTGAACTGTCTTCTTCAAACTTGGCTCTATTTTTCATCTGTCTTTACTGTAAATTGCAGCAGTCAGTGATAAACATAAAAACGCACAACTGCTCTCGATCCCATGATTCCAGTAGCAGTTTCCATGTCAGTGCAGTGCTTCCGGGAGAAGTGTGTGTCAGTTTGTCTTTCCAAAGCATGGTTGGAACTTAAATCCCCTCAAATTTCTGGTAGGTACCTGTAGATGCTTTCTTCTCTTCACCTGTTGGCTGAAGGGCTCTCTTTCCTCCGCTGAAGCAATTCGTAGTTTGTGCAGTATCTGACAGGGGTTTGCATTCAACAGTGGTGTGGTTTGCATGTGAATTCCAAGCCATTTGCAACAGGAAAGGATAGTTCTCTTGATAAATGGCAATTTGCACTTCTGCCCATGTGAATGCCTTGGTTAGATGACACAGAATTACAGTCGTTTAGGTTGGGAGAGACTTTTAAGATTGAGTTCAACCATTAAATGTCAAAATGCTTCTGGAAGGATGTTTGTGTTAATCAACTCCATTCTCTCCTGCCTGTGCTCTTCTCCAGGATGTGGGAAACAAAAACAAGTCTAGCTCTGGTGAAGCTGAGAAAAGAGTAATTTTCCCAGTGTTCAGGAATGCAGACCATACTGAGTGTGTGAAGGTTTTAGAACTCCATGGGAAAATGAGTTATTTTTTGTTTTTTTCCCCTGGAGGTAGTCCCTTTTAAAGATATTTCTAAGTGTTCCTTCTATTCTTTATTAAGCTGGAAATCAAGGTGGTCTGTATAGCCCAATGCAGTCTAGGGTTTCACTTGTTTTTCCAGAATTAAACGCTGAAAAATTTATTTAAAAAAAATAATTTAATATATTATACGTGCTGATGGAGCTCAGCTCATATTCACTCATGTGCTCTCTCTTTCTGTACAGTGCTGCTGATCCAAATTTAGACTGAGAGTATTTTTCTCCAGGACAAAGCCAGGCCCTGCCTGAGTTACTGGAGAATTTTGGATGATGTCTTGAAGATTCTTTGCAATAATATCAAATGTAGGGTATTTTGTACAAAGATGAATTGGAGCGTGCTCAGTTTTCTGTAGTTTTTGCAAGGTTTTCAGCATGTGATGCTAGTTATTTTATTATTGTAGTGACAGTACACCTGGAGATTGAGTACCAGTATCTTTTTATTCCCATCAAAACTTGCATCGTGATACAATTTTCTTCTGATTTATTTTCAATCTGGTTTTATTAGCCCCCCCCCCCCCCAAATACATTAAAGAATGGAATATAATTAGTAATTAACTGTTACAAATAAAATGCTGCTTGAAAGAAAGTACTCTGTATAATACTGCTTATCAGTGGGAACTAAAACGTGTAGCTGTTTTGAGAAATACAGACCTTCATTTGAGGGTATAGATCGTTGTCTGTGTTGAGGTTCCTGGAGGCAGGCACAAAGCTGATTTATTTTTATCCATACCTCTATTTGGAGTCTAGTGTGGGTTTTTTAAAGTGTTTTCCTGTGGTCAAAAATGTCTGGAATTGTTGGCTCTGGTAACATGAAATTCTTCTAGGATGTGCACTGCTAGGTCAGTAGTAAAGAGATGTGAATGCTACTCGGAGTAGAAATGTCTTTCATTAGGGCATTTCCTAGCTGGAGGCTCTCTGATTTGAACACTGGGAACAGCCTGGGATACTTACCCTCTGCAGAAGAGGATTTGTTTGAAAAAGCAGCCTTCCTGCTGAACCTGGCTGTAGGACAATGAAGGATGCAGAAGGAACATTCCACGTAGCCCTCACCACTCCCAGACCCATCCTGGGTTCTCACCGAGGCGTCTGTCCCTCCTGTCTTCATGAGGAGTCACAGACTCTTGGCTGGAGACGTAACTGGCAGTAAATCTTTAATTCCTTAAAGCCCTGTGGCCCTTCCCAGCCTCTGCTGCGTTACCAAGTGCCCTATTTCCTAATGGCAAACACAAACGAAAATACTTCTCAGCAAGATGGGAAAGCTTTTACGTGCATAAGGAAAATCAATTCTGTTGCTTGGAGCTGAGGCGGTTCGTGTCGATGATATTACGATCCCCAGCATCCTCGTTCGTCTGGGCAATTGTTCCCTACTGACAGATGGGCTTTAGCAGAGGCTTGTGTTTAAGACAGATGAAATTCTTTGCTATTGCTTAAAAGATGCGTTGAGTTGTTTTTGAGAAAACATTTATTTATTGGGCAGGAAGTCGGTCTGTCAGCGCTCAGGAGCCGCGTGGAACTTCGTTTGTCACCTCGCCTGGGAAACACAGAATCATCCGCGCGGGCTGAATGTGTGATGATGCTTCCTTAACGTACATGAAGTGTGTTTAGTCTTTAAAAGAAGCCGCTTCAGAAACTGCAGGGCCGCTGAAGCATTGCTTCCTGGGTTTGTCTCCTGTGGCTGACCTGACGTGAAATCTTTAGGACGTTTTGCCTGCAGTTCCAGCTTTGAAGTGAGCTCCTTCTTGTAGGAAATGCCGAGAAATGTTGCTCTTGCAAAGTGAAGAATAAGTGTAATCATTTATTCCTCAAGTTAATATAGAAAAGACTTAACCTGCCCCATCAAGAATCGTTTACCAAAGACTAGAAGCCTTAAGTGGTCTTACTGGAAACTGAGGCCTGAAGCTCAGCCTTATGGTAAAAGGCAGATAAAGGCCTGAAGTGCACAATTGCCAATCAGGATGTGTTAATAGAGAAAGGGGCAACAGTTCAGGGCTATTTAAGATGAACAGTAGTAACTTCGAAAGATACTGCATTTTGCTCAGTAAACTCAGGAATATTAGTTTCTGCAAGGGGAAGCAGGAGCCTGTCAGACAGGCAATTACAAACTATTATGGACTGCTCTGAAGAAAGCGCCTCGGTTCAGCCTGTAAACCTTGGAAGTACCGAATTCATAGGGAAACAAGGGAGAGACTTCGTCGGATGGGAATCGGGGATAAAATGCTGAAAACTCTGCCCAGAGGTGTGCCTGCTGTGCTAGGACACCCGCTCTGGCAAGAGCCTATAATAAATTGCTGCTTCACTAGTCCCTCTACTGCGAGTCCTTTCTTAGGACCTTTGTATTTCTCACATTCTCTTCTGGGTTCCTTGGCGAGATGGGAGCTCGCAGCCCAGCCTCATCTTCCATGTGGTCACTTCCAAGCTGTCTGCTCTCTCCTTAGGAAGGTTATCTTGGAGCCTGCTGCTGTTCTGTCAGATTGGCTGCTGGTGGCTATTGACTGAAAGAGTTAAAGGGGAAGAAAGGTCAGGAGGGATGCAGATGGTGTGATTGTGTAAGCCTGTTTTCCTACCAAACAAAAGAATACGCTTTTGTTCAGGATCAAACTTGTTCTCGTGCATTCATCTCCTACATGTTTGTGCAAGTACAATGGCTGGGCTCCCTCCAAGCCTGCCCTCCTCCTCCCCCAGTGCAGCCCTGAGTGGAGGGAGTGGGACCGAGCCCCGCGTGCCTTTGTGGCTTCCCTGCAACGCATCAGCCGCGGACTGTCCAGGACGGCCTTTTGGGGCAGCTTTCCTGCATCAGGCTGTTCGGTTCACTGTAGGAGGAGTATCATCTTCAGCTCTTGCCTGTTGTGTTTGGCCAGAGACACAGTGTGTTTTTGTCTCTGGAGTTTGGCAGAACTGTTGAAAATATTAAAGTCATCCAGGTCCGATCAGGATCTGCCTCTTAACGGGCTGCTTCAGCTGGAGCATCCAGTGGGTTTGCTTCTGGCCCACCAAGAGTGAGAACACCTGACAGGTACTGTCTTTATGCTACCGCTTCAGTTCAGATGAGAATTAATCAAAGTAGGGCTTAGAAGCAACAGATGGTGACAAAAGCATCCTGGCCGTTCCAGAAGCATTATGTATTTTAAGCTGTTAAGTGAATGTCTTTTTATAAACGGTACAAAGATTAATCACTAGAATCGTCCACTGCAAAATGCAGCGATGGGCACCGGGAGAGTGGAGCCATCTCTCAGGTAGTCTGGGAAGTCCACAACAGCCTTGAGGTGCTATAAATACTGACAGAGTCACTGTTAGTGGGTGTTCCTCCTTACCCCCATCCTCATCATGATGCTAGCCCTAGAAAACCAGCTGTAGACTGAGGCTCCATCATGATTTACGAAGACTCATCAGGCTTGGAGAACATTGACACACATAGTATGGCTGAAGCTTGAGCTAAGAGCATGTCATTACAGTTTCTGCAGTTGCCCCAAAGTTCTGGTGCGTCAAGCTAGAAGAACTCTCACCTGTTTGGTGGATTGGCACTTCCTACCATCTTTGGACCTTCCCTCAGGCTGCTCAGGGATCATCTCTTGCACGTCCCATGGGATTTGCTGCTGGCTAGGCTGAGGAGTGACGCTTTCCAGGGGTTTTTTGATCATCCTTTGGTAACATTTCCTTTGTTTTAAAGGCCAGCTGGCTCCACTGTACGTTACAGCAAAAGAAATTACAGAAGAAAGGTGGTGGAGAAGGTGTTCAGCCTTATCCAAGGTCTTCATTTAATGAATGGTCTGGTTTTGAAATTGAAGCATTAGGGGTATTGATCCTCTCCAAAGCTGTAGAGCTAAATTGTAAAATAAATTGTCTAAAAAGAAGTGATAGGCTGGTGAATAGTAGTAATGACTGGAGAGAAATTGCAGTATTAAAACTTAATTATTCTCTGGACTTTAAATCTCGCGTGGTCTGACGCCTCTTGGTATTGCTTCCTTGGTGAAGCTTGGCTGAGTAGAAATGTAAAACGGCAAATCACCCTGTAAAATGCAAAGTGGAGCCGAAACCATAATTCTCCGCGTAGTGCTGAGCCTTTCTCCTGGGTTAATTCGCTCTTCTGTCACTGTGCCGACTGTTCAGAGTGGCTCTGTCTGCTGCTCAGGAAAAGCAGGAAGGTGTCCAGTGTAACAGAAGGCTGGCTGAAGGAGGAAAGACGGGCGATGCTGTACCAGAAGGGTGAGGAGGACGGGAGCAGCACCTCATGACTGCACTGAATTCAGGCGTGAGGTTCAGCTGTGCCCCTCAGGGCAGCTTGAAGCCACTGTGGAAACTCACTCCATGGCTTTAGCTGCTGCCAAGATAGATGGTGCTGCCTTTCTTCTTGCCTTACACCAGGGCAAGTGTTTGCTTGCTGTCTGATGTGCCAGCTCAGGGGGCTTATCCACCTGAATATAACCTGGCAAAGTAAACCACTAAATGTTGCCTGCTTCATTTCTCTGAGGCAGACCCATCTCTCGGCCATCAGTGCAGGTGGCTGCAAGACAAAAGGGAAGGATGACTCAGAAGGGGTGGCAGAAGGGATGTAGCAGCTTGAACATCTGTAAGCTTATGGTAATTGTGGAATCACATGGGCATTCCTGTTAAATACCCTGAAAAGAAAGTCAGTGTTTCCTTTCAGGAACTTTAGAACTGGAATGTTGCTGTTTTAAAAAGTACTTGCATAGTAAAAAAAAAAGAAAAAAGGGGGAGAGGAGAAAAAAAAAAGGGGGGGAAAAAAGAAGAAAAAGCAACTAGTTTTTATTGTATGATATGTTACTATATTTGTTTTTCAAATAACATTGCTGTATTCTGGGAAGACATTACACACAAAAAAACTGCTTACAGAGCTGGTATTTCATCCTCTTTCCTGTTTTTTTTCAGAATATAAATGTTTACATCCAACCCAAATTTTCAGTACCAGAGAAGCAAACTCCAGAAACACATGTGGAGAAACGGAAGGCATAAAACCAACCCCAAACCTCAAATCAGCTCAGTTCCAAAGCGCAGTAGATGGAAGTATTTAAAAATATGCATTCTGCTGTATTCATAGCTACTCAAGATTCTTTCTGAATTCTTCATTATATGACCGAAGTGCTGCTAACTCTGGTGGTACAGATGGTGTGGTATTTCAGTTTATTCTAATCCCAAGCAGCTAAATGCACAGTCTGTTTTAATAGGAGGCTTATCTTGAATTTTGAAACAATTACATTTTTGTAACGTTACGAAACGAGTTCCTCTGTACGGAGGAATGTCCTCAGGATTTTCAGGGTTTGCATTCCCCTCAGGAACTGAAGAAGTCATGACTTGCTGCTGCATTGTTCATCCCACACGTTAAATGTCATTCGTTGAGTGTGCATGCAGCATCAAATGCTGTGTGTAGCACAGGGCTGGCCAGATGATCGGAGCGTTTTTGGCCGGTTGCATTGTTACTCCTGTATTCCCAGTTTGACGGGAGAGGCCAACATTGTTCAGAATGGGCAATAAATCGACAGTGTTGGAGATCAGGATCTGTAGTTGGATCCAAGTTGGCCAATGTTTTTAGGTGCCAAAAATGCGCTTGATTTTGTGTCGCCCTGAAAACAGCGTTGTCATGGTTATGTAGCTGTTTGCACCCTGGGAACGCAGTTGATGGACACTGGGCCTCATACTTGTACATTATCTGGGTGGAGGTAAAAAGTCCTTGTTCTTGAACTTGTAAATCCTTCTTCACCAAGTTGCCCAGCATAGCAGAGCTGGTGGTTTTCTTCTTGTTCCTCGTGTAGAGATGCTGGAGCAGGGTTCGACCGAGAGCACTCAAACACTTGGGGTGTCCGTTCTGTTCAGGCACCTGTGGACCAAGCAATTTTGGTGCCCACAGAGAAGAGCCCTGGTTCAAAGCTTCTTGTCACAGCTTTCCTGGCACTGGGGAGTCTTTGCTGGATGGTGACAAAGCCCAGGCTGGCAGGGGAGGTGGCAGCGAGGTCTGGCTGCAGGAAAGAAAAAACCCAGTGAGGTTCAACAGCAAAAACAGAGGGGGAACTGCTGTGTGGAAGGTAGAAATGCTGGTAGACAGAGGCATCACCTTCCCTGCTTTTCCTGCTGGCCAGTTTCATGGATCAGTATCATTCTCTGGGACTCCCCAGCTGCCTGGCTGCTTTGGTGAGCGTCTGTTCAGCAGAATTAACCTGAGCCCTAGCACACTCTTGGTGTAGCTTGGAACTGCGTTTATCTGGTGTCGTTTCTTATGCCTGTTTTTCAAGCTGTCTGCACGTCTAGCTCACAATCCAGAGGGAAATAGAGCTCTGACTGCTGAAAGCTGACATTGCAGAGAGCACGTTTCTTTTTGTCAGCAGTTCTGCCAATGCCAACATACGGAATTATTAAAAACGCTCCCTGTTTTAACGACGGCAAAGCGGTGTCCCAGCAAGCCTTGCTCTGGTGAGTATCGTTTGTGTTTTTACTGTGAAGAATTTCCCGAAATATTTTGGCAGTCTGCATGAGGACACTGCTAAGCAACGTTGACACACTTTTCCTGTTTGGAGCTGGCTTGCTCTCGTACGGTGCGTCGGAGCGAATCCTCGTGTCCTGACGAAGCACCGCGTGACCGCGAAACTCGGAGGCAGAGATAATTTGCCTTACAAAACCTGAACACTCTTCTCAACCAGGGACTGCCAGTTGCTGAAGAGGTGTACTGATGTGGTGGTTCTTCTCTTCCCAAGAAAAGGCTACTTCATTGTCCACAAAATATCTTTTGTCACGGGGATAACGGATGAAATCTAGTGTTTTGGTTGTAGTCACTAAACGGATATAATGGAGAGGTGATATATTAAGCCAGATTGAAATATTTTCTTGTTTCCTAACTCTTGTAGGGGCTTGAAATTACTGGAAGAGCAAAGCTTTGGGAAAACCTTCAGAGCAAACCTTCTGGGTTCCAGTTTGTGCCCATTGGCCTTTGTCATGTCACTGGGCATCACTGAAAAGACTCTGGCCCCATCTGTTTGAGTCCCACCCTTTAGCTATTGATCAGCATTGATGAGATCCCTTCTCAGTCTTCTCCAGCAGAACAGCCCCAGGGCTCTCAGCATTTTCTTTGGCACAGAGATGCCCCAGTCCCCTCAGTATCTTTGTAGCCTTCTCTGGACTCTCTCCAGTAGTTCCTTGTCTCTAACCTTTACTGCTGTACTGGTATAAATGATTAGATGTTGATTTTATTGGGTTTTTCTTTGGCGTTGTGGTTTTTTTTGTGGTTGGTTTGGGGTGTTTTCTGGTGATGTACTTGAACGAGTGCCTTGATACCTGAATGAGATAAGTTTAGCTATAGTTGACCTTCTAGTAGACGCTGAGAAAAACTACCAGCTACACAGAGCTAGGATGCAAGAGTGTGTAATATGGTGGGTGGGGGAAGGTACTTGATGAAAGGTGGCTTTTGAGCTGTAGCACTGCTTGGGAACTGCCACAGCTTGAATACATGAGTAACTGTAAGATTGTTGTAGTATTGTTCAGTCCTGCATCCATACAAAGCTCTTTGGCCAAATGTGATGTTATTTAATTAAATCCTGTGGTAACATCCCTGCATGAAGAAAGACTTAATATTGTAAGATACGGTTTTAAACCAAAGTACTTGCTGAGCACATCCCAGAGTCAAGGTACAGCTGGGTGTGTTATCAAGGTACTTCCAACAACGTGTTTTACTCCTCTGAGTTACCCATCTATCTATTAGCAGCCTATTTATGTTACAGTTTGGGGCACATTAGGAAGAACGTCTGTGGCTTGCCAAGTCAGTCAGTTCAGTGTTTCTACTCTCTTGGTGATTTGCCAGGTAACCTCCTGTGCCAAGTGTAGATGCTGATGTGATCGGGAGTATGTGCCGCGGCCCCCCCTCCCCAGCAGCTCCTCTCAGCACCCCGACATTGTCTGCTGCTCGAAAGAGGGAGATTTCACAGGCACGTAGAGCTCATACAGAAATCACTGACGTTCCCTTTGACTGGATGATGTGTTTTTCTTTTTCATATCCTTCTTTTCCAGCTCAAATAATCAAGCACCTTTTGAAAAGAACTACTCAGTCCCTGAGCGTCTCTCCTCCGAGGAGAGCTTGCTGATGTTTACTGCCTGTTGCTTCCCTGCCTCTTTATTGCTGTCACTATCAGGATTATTAGTGTGGAATCAAGTATTGACTTTGTTTCAGTCAGCCAGATTTCCCATCGTACCTTTGAAGCAAGCTAGGAGTGCTTCTACAACAGTGGAAATGACAAGTGTCAAACCTAATTCCTGTTGAGCCTTTCCAATTCTTTTTACGGGGTTTGGAAAGAAGGAGGGGGGATCCTTCAAGCTGATCTCACGTGGGGAGCTCCTGTGAATCCTGATGATACGAAGGGCTTGGGAGCTCCTGCTTAATTTTGATTTTTAAAGATGAAAATTAGGTGCAAAGAAGGGGTTGTTTTATGCTCAGGTGGATGCATATACCCAGTCGGGACCAGCCACCAGGAAATAGTATTTTTATACAGTAACTCAACTGTCATATAGACTTGAAAATTAACTTTTTACTTTTTTTTTTTAATTTTTTTTTTTTTGAAAGAAAGCTTTCCCGTAACACAGGCATTGTTTCATTTCTATATTTAATACATGCAGAAAACACTTTACATGTTATTGGCCATTATAAGTAATAGAAGGGCTTTATTCACTTCTAAAACATGGTTGGATGGTGAGTTTTAAGTGTTCTTTTCTTAGACTTCTCTTTTTATTTCTTTCCATCGTGAGTACCCGTTCCTTACCTATCTTTCAGAAATGGTTTCTGCAATAGAACAGTGTATCTGGGGTAGAAGTCCTTTAAAAGGATGAGCATGGACTCGTGACTTACCAAGTGAAGATCTTGCAAGATGGGTTTTTTGGAAGACATTTATGCCCCCGTCTGCTGTTTGGTGATTTATACAAACCAGCTGTCATCCAGGCTCTTCAGGCTTCTGACAGTCTGGTGACTTCTGCTGCTTCTTGAAATACTTTGTCACTCTTGTCAGTACATAAACAGAGTGGGTCCACTCAGCTGTATTAGAGCGTTCCTGGACTTGGCGCTGCTTTTGCTAGAAGACACAAGTATGTCTGCTGGTGCAGATACTTTATTTTGATCCCATGTCAATCACCGGTTTGAGCTTGTACGACTTTTGCCTTCATTTTTATTCCTTTAGTACTTTTAGAGGTTTTTGGCTTCCCTTTGTGCTGTACCTGAGCTCTAAAGTGTGACTGAACCTAACTTACCCGCAAAGAATCTTTCCAGGGTGCTTTTGACCGCAAGCACAGAAACAACACATTTCAAAATCAGCTGTTCCCCTTCACGTGTCTGACTGTGTTCCAGTCGTTCTTGTCAGCCTAATACTGAAATGCAGAATACGTGGCTCCAGTAGCATGAAGAACATACCCTGGTGTAGCAACTGCCCATTAGAAAACTGAAATTGCCTTTCTTCAGCATGTTTCCATGGCTCCTCTTCCCTCAGTCCACCCCGTTTGTTTTTTATTTTTATTTTTTTTAGCCGCTCTATAAAAAAACCGAACAAATTAAAGCTTGCTGATTTATTTTTTATTATTTTTTTTATATTTTATTTAAGGGTAGTGTATGTTAAAAGGAAACATTTAGATTTTGTAGCCATTTTCTGTTGGCTGCGTTTGTTTTAATAATGGCAGAGAAGCTGAAGCCCTCTGTTACCAGGGCCCAGGCAAATGGCCCTCTGTCACCAGGGCCCAGGCAAATGGCCCTCTGTCACCAGGGCCCAGGCAAACAGCTACGAGTAAATAAGAAGAGCTTCTGACAGAATGCTTTTTTCCTAAGACTATGAAACAAAAGCGTAAGTGAAAGTGAAGCTGCCGCTGAACATAAAGTTTATCCGAGTTGCCGGGGAATAGCGCAGGGCTTCTGCAGCACTGCTGTGAGCTTGGCCAGACAGAATAGGTGGAAGGGCAGAAGGTGGGGGACGTCTGCGTCCCGTTGTGAATGGGAGGAAATGACTGTCTGCGCTCTGCGCGCTGGTGGGCTCCGTATCCTGCTGCCAGGCTGCTTGCTGCTCGAGGATACTGAACAAAAAGCGGTGAATTGTCCGCTTTGGGCTTCGAAATAACTGCCAGGGATGAGGAGAAGTTCTTCGCAAATACGCTGTGGGTTTTCTGATGGCTTTCTTAAACTAACTGGAAACTTTCTGCTTTCTTTCAGGAGCGTTTTTTCTCCGAAAACATTGCTGCTAAAAGCTCCAAACAGGAGAAGTAAATCCAGTCAGCTTGTCAGGTCACTGGCTCGGCGTAAAAGCGCTTTCATGAGGTAACATTGGGCCAAAGTCAACTTTTCTTTCTCCTTTGTAAATCTGCAGCCGAGCAATGGGCCAGAAAATCTCAGGGAGCATAAAGTCTGTGGATGTGAGGGAGCCCCCTTATAGACCTGTCAAACGAGAGCTGAGAGGCCCGGATTTTTGCAAGCCGGCGCGACTGGACATGCTGCTGGATATGCCCCCCGCCAAGCTGGAGGTCCAGTACAAGCACGCTTGGAACAATGAAGATCGCTCCTTAAATATATTTGTCAAGGAAGATGATAAACTGACTTTTCACAGGCACCCCGTTGCCCAAAGCACGGACTGCATCCGGGGCAAAGTCGGCTACACGAGAGGCCTGCACGTCTGGCAGATCCACTGGCCCACGAGGCAGCGGGGAACTCACGCCGTGGTGGGGGTCTCGACGGCCGAAGCTCCGCTGCACTCGGTGGGATACACCTCGCTGGTCGGTAGCAACAGCGAATCGTGGGGCTGGGATCTGGGACGCAACAAACTCTACCACAACTGTAAAAACCAGCCTGGGGTCACGTATCCTGTCTTTTTGGAACCCGATGAGTCTTTTGTACTTCCAGATTCCTTACTGGTGGTTTTGGATATGGATGAAGGGACGCTTAGCTTCATGGTCGATGGACAGTATCTTGGAGTGGCCTTCAGGGGACTAAAAGGGAAAAAACTTTATCCCATAGTCAGTGCAGTTTGGGGGCACTGTGAAATTACAATGAGATACATCAACGGTCTTGACCGTAAGTATTACCCTGTTTCTTTGTCACGCTGTCTTTCAACTTGGGTCACGTAGGACTTTTTTTTCTTCATCTTTTTGTCGTGAACAGAGCATGCTGGGTGAGAGTGGACTCTCCACTGTGAGTGGATTGCACCCTGTGGTTACTGCCCACACCTGATACGAGTAGTATCAGTTGTGTCACGTAAAGCTGATGTGGATTGTATCTAAATACCTTCACTTCTGGCAAGCAATCTGTGCCCAAACAAAGTGGGAACTCTTACGTGGTGTGCATATGAGCCCAGGCCAGTAGGCTTGCTTTGCATAGAGCAGGCTGAAAAAAGGATCTTGAGAAACTTCCTGGGTATATTTAACAGTAAATCTCTTGTTTACTGAAGGATGTGTTTTCAATCTGTGGTTTTCAAATAGGATTTGCGGATCCTGTAGAAGTTTCCTGTAGTAGTGGGAACTGTTGCACGATGTGCATACGAGACCGGGCAGTGGGCTTGCTTTGCATCGCTGCCTTTCCAGGACCCTCAGCAGCAGTTGTGGTTCCCCAAGAACCTGAGAGCTCGGCAGACGCTGCTTTCAGCAGGTTTTCTGGAAGAGAGCTCAGTTCATTTCAGAAGATGCACTCGCAGGGTATTTTATTCTCCAGAAATAGGGGCGTTTGGATAAACACTACCTGGTTTTCATCTAAAGGGATAAAACCAAATCGTTAGGTAGTAAGGAGCAGCACGTTGCTGCTGTGACCTTGACATAGCAGCCCTTTGAAAGGTGAGTTGCAGAACTGGGTCTCGTCCAGTCCTCACTGCTCAGGAAGACTCTGCTGGGGCCTGAGGCAGTCCAGCGAACCTTTCCTCATGCCCAGTTACCTGTGGGCAGCTCCTCGGGTGCTGTGAGCTGGGGAGTGGAAGCCTGAGTGAGGCAGTAAATGGAGCCTTGTTCTGGTTTCAGACTGTGTGATCTGAGGCCTGGGAGGAACCGTGAATATAAATGTATAGATTTAACAGAATAGATGACTGAGCAAAATGTTCATGTGTTTTGGGCTTTATGAATGGAACTTGGTCTTGTAAAAAGAGAATAATAACAAGTGATTGACACCTGCCTTTTAACTAGTAATTTTTAAAGGGATGTACTCTTCAATTAGGATGGGGGGTGGTCGATTTTATTTTTCTTTCCCTAGTAAAAATGAATTCTCTGTTCATTAGCCTCACATTGGACATACAAAGTAGAAACATAATTAAATAATTTGACCCCGTTTAAGATTACCTCTTCATAAACATCTGTAATTAGCACTGGGGGAAATAATCTCTATCCACAGAAGCCCTGCAGGTTATTGCAGCCAGATGCTAAATGGCAACTTCCCGAGTACAGGGTTGTAAGTATTTTGCAATTACTCAGACATTGCAGGGAGTGGTGTGCTGACAACTTTTTTTTGTTTTTGGAGGGCAGTGGGAGAGAGATACTTTTGCAAACTGAATATTTGTGTGCGAAAGCAGTTTTTATAACACCGGGAGTTTCTGCCAAACTAAGCAAAGCACAGCTCGGCTTGGTCCACCCTGTCCACAGAAGGAATCTCTCCACATTCCTTGTGTAGCCTGCACAGGGCTGCTCAAGGGAGCTCTGGAAGGATGAAAACACAGGAGGGGGATGTGAATGAGTTTGGTAGAAACTGTAAAATAAAAGGAGCTAAGTAGAGATGGATAGCTGTGGTCTGTCAGATGGCAGAGAGAAGAATTCCCATCCGGTTTCTCGTGGGATAATTTTGCTGGAAGAGGCAGGATAGCTTCCTAAACCATCCCTGAGAAAGAAATGAAGAAAGAAAAAAAGAAAAAAAAAAAGACTACTTTGACTTTAAGTGTGAACCCATAGCTACAAGTAAACTTGCAAACTGAACTTTTATGTAGGCCCGAGCGTTAATCTGATCATGCGAAGAGGAAGTTTAAAGCCACTTCGCCGTGGGGCAGTTTGACATCCTGGAATCAGATCATCTGTTATCACATGTTCACTGATCCATTACTGTCCTGCAACAAAAACAGCATTCAAGAAACCCAAGTAGCTTATTTAGCCAGAGCTCTAAAGCAAATACCTTCTCTTCTCTGTTAAAAGTGTTTCTATCCGGACAGTGCAGGTCTGGTCGTGGCTCTCTTCATGTTCACTCCCATAGTACTCCTGTCACAGGGTTTTAGAATTGCTTGTTTTTGTGAAAATCTTGAGTAGATCTTGAACAGTTTGATGCTTGTGTTAGATTCACACACATAAATACATTCCAATACACACACACGTGGAGGGGGTTTTTTTTGTGGTTGTTTGCTTGCTTTTTAAACTTAAAAATACTCCTTTTTCATGTTGCTGTTTTGTTTTCTTCTTCCCTGCAAGTACCTCATGCTGCTGACTGCAACTTCTAGTAGATCTGGCAATAGCAACGTAGCTGTTCTTGAAACCGTGCTGTCGAACAGTGACTTGTAACTTGCTGCTGAGTGATTGAGTGCTCCCGCTCCGCAGCTTGCCGCGGTTGGTAATGCGGTGTCGTAGCGGGCAAAGCCAGACCCCGACTGCAGGCCTTTCTGCTGCTTTCAGTGCTTGCTCTTTAAAGAGAAGGCCTCTGAATACTTTTAAAGGCCCCTGTATTTCGGTTGCCTGGCAAAGAGTTGAAAGGCTTGCAGGAATGGAAGAGTGAAAGGATGGGCTTGTGCAGCTGCAATGAACTTAAACATATGTTGGAGCGGTATAGAGACGATGCAGACTTTGAAGTACATTAATTACTGCATAGATGGCAGAGTCGTAGAAGGAGAAGGCTGCAGGTCAGGGGTCAATAACCTGGGTGCCCTCTGGACTCTGGGTATTGCTTCTAGAATAATGCCATAGTTAAAATCAGTCGTGGTTCTTCCAGCTGCATGACACGCTGAGTATCCCTCTTGAGAAGCGACTTTGAGCATCACATGAGGATGTGCTGTGACTTTCACAAGACAATTTCTTGCTCACACTTCAAAGACTCGGAGTTGCAAATATTTGTCAGGGTTTGGGAGGGAAGGCAAAGGGACAGGATGGAGAGTGCTCGTCGTAAGCACGCTGAGGTCTTCCCAGGACAAACTTTGATCAAATGCTATTGGTATTTACCACCCTGATGTTTGCCTAGGGCCTGAGTTTCACAGAATTTTACATCACACTCCTGACTCATTGCCTAGTGCAATAATGAAAACCCCCGAATAACATAAATGCCACATGTGGAGCTTTTCAGCTGCGCTTTTCATCAGGATATGTGCATGTTGAAAAAAAGCTGGGCTATTTATGTCTGTTGTCTGAGCAGGACTCAAAGACTATTTATAGACTGGAGCAGAGAAATACAAAACATGTCTGTATAAATGTACGTTGGAGACCACGACTGGTGTACGAGTCCTGGAGTGTTTAAAGTGATGGGAGGACAATACAGCAGTGCTGCGGTGGAAAACTTGGTCATTGAACAGGTGACTTCATTAACTTTGATCTGCAAAAATACCTGTCAGAAACCCCAGATGGTTTTCAATCAACATTTTTTGAATGGATATGATTTCCTTGTGTACCTAACCCCCTGCGTTTGTATTGTATTTATGTAACAGGTTATTTCCATTGCAACCTCCAGAGTACTGTGCTCTGAAAATCCAGTGTCGCTGAACCTTAGGAAGTTTTCCCTACAGAAATGCAATCAGAGGATGAAGCAGTAGTAATTAAGCAGCTAATGCTGTGAAGAAGCAATCTTTAGCTTCTCAGATAATTTAACAGGAAACAGCATTTTTAGTCCCTATTTCAGGAATCCTGTAGCTCATTGTTGGGTTTTCTTTGTCTTCCTTTGAATGCACCTCGCTTCCCTGGGTTAAATGCATTTCTTGTCCAGTAATCCTAATTTGTTGACACTTTCTAATTAATTCTCAGCCTGTTGAAACCACATTGTCACTAGAATGTGCCACTGGGTTAATTGGCTTTTTGCTGCAGCCACCTCCTGCCCCTTCCTGGTGGTCTCCGCACGAAACCTCTCTCCAAGATACTCTTTATTTTTTTCAATACTCCTGCTTCTTTCTTCCACAGCTGAGTTTCCTCTTCTAAGTTACTACACTCTTATTAATAAAAATTCTTACCTAAATTTTTTTTTTTGTTGTCCTTAACCTCAGGTAGGGCAGTGTTTGTTACTGGTAACATAGAACATTATGTGCAGTGTCAGTCTTCCAGGGGAATGACATTTCAGATTTAAGGGTGTGACTTTAGCTGTAATGTGAGTGGTTTTTTTAATGTGTCTTTTTGAATGAATATTGAATATTTATATTTATTTTTTCATTTGTTTAAATTAATTGTAATCATGCAGAGAATCATGTGGTGACCTCAGGTTGGTAGCAAACAGTTGCTTATGAATGTATGAAGCTAGAAAGACCTTCTCAAGCTCCTACACTTGTAAAATTAGAATCACAGACTGGTTTGAGTTGGAAGGGAGCCCTTAAAGCTCATCTAGTCCAACCCCCCTGCAGGGAGCAGGAACATCTGCAACCAGAGCAGGGTGCTCAGAGCCCCGGCCAACCTCCCCTGGGATGGTGCCAGGGATGGGGCAGCCGCCACCTCTCTGGGCAGCCTGGGCCAGGCTTTCACCACACTCACTGTAAAAAATTTCTTCTTGTTCTCTAGTAAAAATCTCCACCCTTTTAGTTGAAACCATCAGCCTTTGTCCTGTCCCAACAGGCCCTCCTCAAAAGTCTGTCCCCATCTTTCTGACAGGCCCCTCAAAGTCCTGAAAGGCCACAATAAGGTCTGCTTGGATCCTTCTCCCCTCCAGGCTGAACCCCCCACATCTCTCCTGGCCTGGCCTCCCAGCTTTGCTGGGGCTCCTCTGGCCCCGCTCCAAAAGGTCCCTGTCTCCCCTGTGCTGAGGACTCCAGAGCTGGCCCAGCACTGCAGGGGGGTCTCCCCAGAGCAGAGCCTTGTCTTATATATAAATAACTTTGACCTCTTAAGACCTCCATCAGTAGAAACTCCTCGGGCAATCTAGGGCTATCATTAGCTTTCCAGATAACAGTTTGGGGTTTTTTTTCTCCCTTACAATCTAGTTTAGTTTGTTCATTTAGCAGGGAATCCAGTTATCATTGACCTAAACCATCAGAAGCTGCTGGAATACTTTTAAGTTCAGAAGCTCCTAAGACTTAAGGACAAACATCAGTAGATCACAGCTGTGCTTATGGTTTATTTGCATGCTGACATACCTGGGCTTTTTCTTCCTTCTCTGGCTCAGGAAGGTGCCATGGCAACTGCTAAATCTGACAGTTTGGAGGAAGGCAATGCCTCTTAGTGTGTTCTCATCATGTTTCCACTGACTTCCCCTGTATCCTGTTTTTAAGAAGTAAGAACCTTGAAGAGCAGCAACTACCCCTCTGTTGTCAAAACTGAAGTCAATGCTGTAATCTAAAGTTATGCTTTAAATATAATATTTCTAACTCTAAAATAGCAGAAATTTGATAGCCTTGTTTAATCCCTTCATGAATTTGCTCAAGCGGCCGTGCTGGATTTACTCAGCAATGTGAACTAATTCTCACAGGTTCTCACTTCCATTAGAAGTGGAAAGTTGTCAAGGGTATTCCTCTCTGTGAAGGGGGTTTGCTCTACCTGCATTGCTGTTGAATGTTGTATGGTGTCAATCCAAATGCTGGTAAGAGGTAGGAACTCCTGCTGGCAGTTATCCGTACGTGTTCCTCTTCTGCCAGCATTTTTTCCTTGAACCCTCCCTCCTCAGCCCTCTGTGGCTGTGAACTGGTGTATTTTGTACTTTTCCTGAGCTGGCCAGCGTGGAGACCTGATGGAGCATGACAGTCCCTGTGTTCTCAGGTTCACTTCTGTGTTGCCCTTTGAAGACATCAAATGCAAAGTCCTGCTAGTGAGGACAGGACTGGATCAAAGCTCCCCCTGGGCTGGATTCCTGCATGTACAGAGAATTTCAGTAACTAGTCTTTCACTTCAGACTGTTTTGGGGTGGGACTGATGATCCAGTCTGCCTTCAGGCCTTTTTCATCAAACCTGGTTTTTGCTGGAAAACCTCCAGCACTAGAAGAGTCAGATGGGGCATTTCAATCCTCAGCACTGAGGCAGAGGAGATGTTACATTGCAAGTTACTGACACAGCTGAACTTCATGTGCAGGAACCGTGAGGATGCTTGCAGTTTAAACATTGCTTTTATATGTTAGTGGGTGGTGAGATACAGAGGGTAAAACGATGACACTCCTAAGAGGCTTTCAGTTGGTAATTTGAAACAAACCGGGGGTTTCATAGAGCTCTGTGTGAGTTGGGCAGGGTTCTGCCTGACTGGTTTGGGGTTGCTCATCTTTGGTGCTAAGAGTGACTCTTGCAATGGGAAAATTCTTCGCTAGAAGCGCTGGATGAAATGTTTTTGGCAATGCTTGTTCAGAGTGGACTTCTTAGGCAGTAACTGAGTGGACTGATTAGTCAAAGCTATACCTGTATTTTCCATGGACATACCCAAGAAAACAGAAATTTCGTAGATGTCTCAAATTGTATTATGAATATCTATGCAAGAATGTCTTCCTGCTTGATGTGAACATTTGTTTCTGAAAGTAATGAGCTTCCAGACCTGGCATATCTTTGGGCTGGTTTGTTTGGCTTTTGTTTGTTTATTTGGTTGGTTTTTTGTTTGTTTGGGGTTTTCGTTTGTTTGTTTTTTTAAGAGAAGATTACTTGTTAGCTCTGTTTCTGCCAATTTCTTATCACTGGTCAGCCAATCAAATTATATTATTCCAGAAAAGTGATTTGTATGAAACCAAAATATACTTTGAGGAAGGAAGTAGGTAATATTAAAAAAGGATAATTTGTTGTTGGAGATTCACAGTTACATTTTCTCACAGCAGGCACTTTTGTTCCTACGGTGTGCTGCATTTCCATTTCAAATGGGAATTCATGTCTGCACGTGTGGTTTTGGACATGAAATTTAAAGATGTGCTTCTGCTTTTCAGTAAAAGAGTAACTATCAGTGTGTAATAATATTCTTCTTGTGTATGCCACGTATCCATATGGCTATTCAGTATGACCCTGAATAGGCCACAAATCCTTGATACAGCATCTTGAAGCTAAAAAAACATTGCTTCCTCTTAGTGGTTTCAGCCAGCTTGACAGCTACAGTGTTTTTAACCAAGACAAAGTTTCCTCCTTTCTTGTAATCTCTACCTTTTTTTTTTTTGTCCTTCTCTTAAGCAGAGAGCCTGTAATTGCTCTCAAAGATACCTTCCTCTGTCCATCAAAATGAAACAGGAGTATGGGGTTATATTAGTACCCTGCTCACACTTTCAAAATAGAGATGCTTTATGCTTCTAAAAATGCCTCATTTCCAAGTCATTCTTATTATGTAAAATATGCTGTTTGGAGAGGCTTTTTTTTTTTTTTTAAAGATCTTTCTCTGTAAAGGTTAAACTAATTTTTAAAGCCTTAGGAATTAGGGTTTTTTTTAAGCACATAATGATTTTCTTAAATATCAAATTTTAGTTTTAAAGCCAGCCTAAGTATTAGGAAAAGAATATATTTTCACTGGAGAAAATCCTTCTCCCCAGTAAGCTGCCTGCGGTGAAATGCCTCATGCAGCCGCGGGCAGCGCGTCGGGCCCCAGCGTTCAAACCAACGCAGCTCAGCAGCGTGCTTGGGCTTCGTGTCCCTTCAGCGACAGCTTCTCTTCCAGCCTCACTTCGTCAACTTCTACGCCCTTTGCAGCATTAACTGCCACTTGCACCTTCAAAGTTGGTAACGTTTTGGCACCGACGATGTCAGCGGCTGCCCCGTCTCGTGAACCAAGCGCTGTCACTTGGGTGAGACTGGACTGGAATGTGTGGCTTCACCTCTGGAGAAGTGCCAGGTAATTTCTTTCGGTGGTCCTGGGTCTGGTGGTGCTGGAAGGTCTCCTCATCCCACGTGTGGACTCGCTGTATCGTCGTTATTTTAACGAAAGCCCTTGCTTTAGTGTGCAGCGTGTGGTTGTAGCCATGACTACGTCCCGCTCCCTGCGTGCTCGCCATATGTGTAAACAGTTTGCTGGTTTTAGTGGTGTGACCTATCGGCCTCTGCCTGGATAAACAAATGAAGGCCAAAGTTCAGAGAGATCAGAGGGGAAACTTTAAACATCCTGCAAAATCTGCAGTCCATTAAGTGTGCGTTAGTATTTGGTTACAGCCAATCCTTTTGTACTTCTAAATAATTTGTTCGTGACACGTTGGGGGAAGGAGGGTGGTTTCACCTGGTGCGTGGAGACCTCAGGGAATGTAATTGCCTTGGGTTTAGGTTAAGAAACTGGCTTCACTGGTGTTTTCTTGTCTCGGGAAGGGACGTATTGCTAACACATGCTTTACTATTTCTTTACATTGAGATTTAAATGTTAAAGCTGTGGGGACAGGCCGCTGGAAAAAGGGCAGTAGTGGACAAAGATTGAACGGGATCGTGGGAGAGGTGAGCCACAGGCAGCAGAATGAAATCTGTGCCGAGGGAGGAGGGAAAGAAAGAGGTCAGGTGAGAAGTGCCAGCAAGATCTCGAAAGATGTATTTGAAAGAGCAAATTCAAAGAAGGCAATATAGTGCTTAAAAGGAAGAGGCAAGGTAGAGAAGTTTAAAGAGGTTAAAAATGGAAAGATGCTGAGATTTTGACAGAAGGCAGTAAGCCTGGATGTAGTAAGGCAAGTAGCAAAGGGAAAGGAAAGGTCAGGACTGTCCAATCTCCTGAATGACCAAACATCCCTACTTGACTTTCACCAGCAGATTTCCTGGCAGGAGCTCCGATTCCAACCCCCAGCTGTAGGGTGGGGAGTGAAAACTCACCTGGCTCCTCCTGGTGTTGAGCTGGGCCGGGCTGGCCGCTGGCAACTGCCTGCTTCTGGTAGTCAAAGTAAGAGCCTCTATAAGGTAAAGACCTTGACAAATGTTTGCTGTGTTTGCTATATGAACTGCAGAGGAATCGCTGTGATGCTGTTGGTGTCTCACGGGGTCTTTTGTCATTCACAACTTTACAGCTGAAAGTTTCAGTGTGAGTACAAAGGAGTGAACTGTTAATGTTTATGGCTCCAAGAGGCTGAGTTAACCCTGCAGACTTTGCTGACTGAAATATTCTTCATTTATTTCTGATACCCTTTTATGTTTTGAAAATTAATTTTTTTTTCTTAATTTTCTGAAGACTTAGTAAAAAAGTAAGTTTGTTATTTCTACATAACAGATCTTCTGTCCTCTAAAAGAATTTCATTAGTTTCCAGGTGTAATTGATCACCAGCAAGGAACTTAAGGATTTTTACAGTTTCACTGACCAAGAGTAAAGCAGAAGCTTATTAAACCCTGATGCAAACACTTTCCAAATCCAGCATGTAACT
The DNA here is from genome assembly GCA_025331215.1 of Actenoides lindsayi. Taxonomy (NCBI): domain Eukaryota; kingdom Metazoa; phylum Chordata; class Aves; order Coraciiformes; family Alcedinidae; genus Actenoides; species Actenoides lindsayi. Next base: position 33,033 of record WTSP01016057.1, read on the forward strand.
GGATGTACTTGAAGTACTGGAGTGAAACCCTTTTATCATCATCCTGGGCACCATTTCTGAAACGAAACCGCTTACCTGGCAGCATGAGCCATGGTAGCATCTTTATGCAAGCAGCCCCTTCCCAAGAATGCAGGTTTTTTTCCTAAATCACTCATGCAGAGGAACTTCCTTTAGGCCCATATTATTCAAACACCTTCAATACATACTGCATATCTTCCAAACAGAACTAGATGGAACAAAACAGCATGAGAGTTTGGATTTCGTACCAGAGAGGGGTTCAGCCAGCAGCAGCAGCTTCTTTGGCTGTGGAACAGCAGCAGTTCTGTACTGCAGCTTCTTACCCACGTGCTGCTGCTGTGGTTCTCCAGACATCCAGGGTCTGCTGTGGTGTTGAGATTCTAGTTGTGAGAACCTGCCTGCCTGGGGCTGTGTGTGAGGTGCTGTACCCGTGAGCAGTTTGCGGGTGAAAGATCACTGCTGAGAAGGAGCTGCTCTCGAAGTTGGGTAGAGATTGGCCATTTCCAAAACTGTCCAGAACCAGTGCCTTTTGGGGCAGAGGGTGTCTGTCCACATCAAGGGGCCTCCCCTGATGGGTTTTGCTGTTGTTGGTAGGGGTTTTCTCTTGGGTTTGGTGGAGGTGGCCCATCATTTCACCTGTAGTGCTACTTTCAGAGCAAGAAAAGCCATTATGGTGCTGTGGCAGGCTGGGTTTCTCAGCAACCCACTTGAACGTGCCGGTCAACAAATCCCAGAGCTCCGAGCAACGTCTCGTCGGCTGGAACCACCATCTGCTTTCTGTTGCCCGGACTTCTGTGCTGAGAGAAACTTCCCTAACATGCTGCAGGTATCAAGAAACATTTTGTGTGTGAAACACGAGCGAGCTTAAAATCTAAACGTCACTTTTACCGTAGTATCCTAAATTATGTATTCACCATTATTCTGAACTGTTGTCATTTTGGTTTCATTTATAAAGCATCTTAAACTATTACAATAAGCATGTTACATTAAAGAGGGAAAAGATTTGCTTTTCTAAGTAGAAAATAACAAAATACTGTATCTGGTAACAATGTCAGTTTTCCTTCATGTAGTCTGAAGTAAATTACTTCCTTGAAAACGCAGATATTTAGAACTCAATATGAGGTCTGCCATTAAGTGATGTTTACATATATGTATTTTTATATTCACTGATCTGAACTGCCCCACAGATAGCGTTCTGATTTTAAAAGGTTTTGCAGTGAAGGCCTTTGCAGGTGGAGGAGGACTGCTATATGAAAATAGTAAAAGCATGCTAATAATCATAAGGCAGGGGGGACCTGAGGTAACATTTTGTACAGTTGTTTGGTTTTCCATCCTTGACAATTACTTGCAGTAACAAATGTCATTATTTGCTGGTTTTACCTTGTGTGTTTAGTCCCCTTTATTAACAGGACAAGCCGTAGATGGAAACATGGTTTAATTTTAATGTCTTGTAGGTACATTCTCTCCTCAGTGCACAACTGCAGTTGCAAAGCTCATTTTTCAAGATGAGATTAGGCTTTTAAACTAGAGCTTTTGGCTAACTCTGCATGGTTGGTACTCGAAGTAATACGTGAAAGTAGGTGTTGTGTTTGATAGGCACTGACCTGCTCTGAGAGCAGCTAAAAATGGCAATCAAATGTTCTCTCTACTTGGGAAGTTGCTCGGTACAAAAAGAAGCAGCAAACCACATTTATATAACCAATATGAGAGCACACAATAAGTGTAAAAAAACCAAAACAAACCACCTTGTTCTTTAAGCTTTTAGGATTAAGATTTTGAGCCCAAAAGGCAGATGGGAAGTCCATTTCCCAATGCTAATCTGACAATCACGTTCTGATCCTCTGTGGAGCTTGGCTGTGCTGTGTGCTTGTCTGAAAGCCACGGGCTGCTGCTAAACAGTGTCTCCTCCTGCAGAAAGTCTTCTCTGTTGATTTAACTGGTGATGGAGGAGTGCCTTCTGGTAGCGAGTGGAAATGGGTAATGCTGGTTCTCTAGTTTCCCTGCAGTTGTGCAGAGTTGCCTTGAACACACCTAAATAAGAGTTCATCCCCTGGATAAACTACATTCCCCCCCCCTTTTAATTTATTTATTTTTTTTTTTTAAAGAACAGATTTCTTTGACTCTGGAGCCTTTTTCACATACGGGCTGGTGTGTGGTTTTAAGTGACACTTTCAAAGAAAGAAATGTGCTGGGTGAAGCAGGATTAGACCTGTAATTATCTCAGATTTTTATCTCTCTTTTAGGTAATGACTTCCTCATTTGGCTACATTGTAATTTTACAAATAAGCTTCTTCAGACGGAGCCAAAGTATCCCTGCCCGACTCGGGCCATCCAGGATGAATTAATACAGGTATTTCATTCTTACCCATTTTAGGGCCTACCTTGAAATTCTCCTAAAACACATTGAGCTGGTTTTGAGAAACTGAAACCAGCTGCCTCATTAAACATGAACTGTGCGGTGCAGCCGACAGTCTCCAAAGATGGTACTCCCTTTTTGCTGGGTAATTGTAACAGGGAATTCAGTGCCTGCTGAGGCACTTCTCCTCCCATCAGTCTCCGATTGTTTCCTGCCTCACAGGAAAAGCAGCGAGCAGTAAGTGATTTCTGGGTTTAATTAGGCTGTCCTGCGTGCCCTGAAGCACGTTAGAAGGTGTAGTCGTGAAGCATGGTGGCATTGCCTGCACGTCCCTCCCAGTTGCGTGCGGCCGGGGCTCTGCTGCTCAGCAGGCTGTGGGGGCTACACCTGCAGCTCTTGACTTGTCTCTCAGCCCTGCGCTAGCCCACCAGGTCTGGGTCTGATTGCCAAACCTCCCGACCTGCCCCCAGCCTCCTCAGCTTCTCCTCAGCTTCTCCTGGCTGGTCAGGTGCGTGCGGCCGCAGAGGAGCAGCGAGGTGGCTGTGACAGGCTCTGCCCTGCCAGGCTCTCTGGGCAGCGCTGCGCTCTCGGCCCTGAAAGCAGCGTTAGATTGACCTCCTTTTGGTTGTCAGGAGACCAGGGATTCGTTCTTCCTGCCTGTTTGCTGCTAGAATTTGTACGCTAGGGATGGTTCTGAACAAAATAACCGGCAGCGGTGGTGGCCTCGATGAATGCTTATTTAGACTCTTCTTATAGAGGGGTTTCAGCATCTTCTCAGCCATTGCAATCTGGGCTTGGTCCTTTTTTAAGATGATGTGCATGAAATAGAACGCTCGCTGCCGGAATCATGACTCTGCAGCACTTCAACTGGCATTTTTGTGCTCAGACTACAGAAATTTTCATGTTGCTCCCATTGAGGCCTCAGACCTACTTCTGCAGTGCTTTTCAATTTATCGAGGTGTTCCAGTTGAGAAAACAAGTATATTTTCAATTATCTAGTCAACATGATGTACGACAGATCCTATTACAGAGGGAAACTCATAATTTTTGCTTCTCATTGATCCAGGTCTAGTGCTCAGATAAAGATTAAATGAAAAAATTGAAGAAGAATTTGGGCTTCTGCTATTAGAAACTCTATTAAAGAATAATTAGTCAGGTGAATAAATACGATAATTACGATTGCTTCGTGGAAGGAGGGAGTTAGTGTAATGCTTTTCAGAGTCCTCTGCAGGAGGTAACACATGTGGGAGTAAGGGCAATCCACTAGGGCTTGAAATCCCAGGTCCTTCAGAGAAGCTGCCAAAAACATCTCTTCTGAGTAACTTACATGATGCTGAAGTTGGACAATTCTTTAGGGAACTTTTTAAAAAGTCAGGCGACAAAAGATAGAAGCAAGTGGTACAATTTTGAGTTGGAAGGAGATTATCACAAGGATCTCTGCTGGGATCTACTCTGCTCAGTATGTTAATGATGAAGTGGAAAATAAGGTGAAGTCTTAATTTACATAAGATTTTTCAAGGCGGATAAATCTAAGTTGGGACTCCAAGAAGAGTTGTAGAGGAGCCCTGCGGTACTTAACAACTGGGTTGTAAAGTCGTAGGTGAAATGCTGTGATGTTACGTGCTCAGAAATGTGTAGTGGAGGATGGGGTGAGGGGAACAAATCTGCCTGTACGTAAGTGTGTGAAGAGTTCCTGTGTGCAATGAGCTGTTGTCAGCTGGAAGGAGATCCTGGAGGCACTCTGCATAATATTATGAAAATATCAATAATGGGTGATCCAGAGGATGAATATGGTGATGTGAATTGCAACAGAGCAGGAAACCTGGTCATGTGATTGTAGCCTGCTTGTGTCTCGAGTACCATGTGCTCTTGTCCACACCCATCCTCCTCTAACTCTTTTCCCCAGCTGTGAAACTAAATAAGTACTAAACTAAACGAATACTAAAACTTAATATGCTGGCTAGGATAGAAAGTATGGCTTCTGCAGAAGGAAGGAATAAATAAACCTGGACCTGACCGATGGCCCACCTTGCTTGGTATCCAGTCTTCAATACTGACAGTTAAGAGCTGGCTAAGGGAGAGCATGGAGACTGGGTAAGCTTGTAAGGTGATCCCTATTTTTTTGCCGATTCCAATGAAGCTTGTTTTGTCTGGGTGATCCCATAGCCTCTAGTCATCTGGATTTCAGGGACTTACTCGGCCAGATGTGTTTAGTAACCCTTAATAGTTTCCTAAACTGTCTAGTCTCCTTTCGTGGAGCTGTGTAAGCTTTTTGTATCCGGAGCACGTTGTGGCAGCTTACATATGTGTTATGTGACAAACCACCTCCTTTTGGTTTGTTTTGGCTTAGCTCTTCAGCCTGAAAAAGAAATAACCGCAGAGAATATTAAAAAAGTCAATGTATTCATAAACAGCACAGAAAAAGTAACTGTGGAAGGTCTTGTGTCAAAATCTTATGACTGAGGTGTTCCAGTGAAGTATCACGTGCCTTATTTAAAAGAAAAAGAAAAAAAAAAAAAGAGTAAATTTTCATACATAGAAAAAAAAATCAATCCTACAAATCATTGCAGTGAGATGATGTGGAAATCAAAAGTATAAATGGGTTCGTAAAGGGATTAAACAGATTCATAAAGGATCTGCTGATACTGGTTGCACTTGGCAGTCCAGTTACATCCTTCAGCCCAGGAAATATCAGAAAAGGGAAAATAAAATAGCGTCAGATAAGCGATAATAAAATCATCTGCTCATAAAAAAGTTGAAATTTCATACGATGCTTCCTTGTATATTAAAATAAATACAAGATTTAGCTATATGTTCATTAAAACTACAGTGTCAAAAAGTAACAGAAGTGGATTGGTGGTTTACATATAATGATACATGACTGAGAGACAGCGTAACTTGGTTTTTAGTAAAATGTCAAGTAATTTTGAAGAGCATGAAGCTGTTACATCAGTTGCAGTAGAGATTACAGGCCTGGTTTGTCTGGTCATATGAGGTGAATTTAATTTCCACTTCACCTCTATGAATAAGATTAAAATAAAGTATGGGAATACTACCGTTAGAATTATTTGATATTCTGTTTCTCACATGTGCTTTCCATTACCAGCTAAATGCTTAAGATAGTTCCAGGAGACTAAACCCAAGTTTTTTGTCAGACACAGTTTATAAAATAGTTTCAACAACTTAAAATGGAAACAGCTTAAAACGGATTATTATAGGTAAGCCTAAAAACTGCCCTCAATAAAGATTAGACCATGGCAGAATTCCTGCTGTTGCTTGATAGTGGAGTTAATTCCACCATTTTTTTTCTTGAGCTGAATATGGGCGTCTGTTCATATTTAGGTAACCTTTAAACCTGAAAGGAAGCTGAATGTGTTGTTTGCAGGTATCTTTATAGCCCCTCACCGATGGTTCATGCAGAACTGGTCATCACAAACACGCTGTAAATGGAAAAACCTTTCCTGCTGAGGAAAAGCAGAAATTACTTTTGCCTTTTCTCTCTCTCTCAAAAGTGGATGCAGCTCAATCTGTGAAGAAGGAAACTGTTCTGTTTAGAATGGAGTACCTTAGTAGTTCTGACCCAAAAATGCAGCTCTTCCTCATCCCCAGTGTTTGAGGGAGGCAAATGCTGCCTCCTGACTAATGTTGTATCTGTTTGATAGGCACAGCTTTGAGAGATACGTTAGCAGGTCAGCACCAATCAAGGAGCTGCTTCAGTATCTGAAATAGGAGTTGTGTTCAGAAAATGGGTAAAAATGGATATTGCTAAAATTGCTGATGTGTACCCTTCAGATGGTTCACACTGCACTTTGTCGGAGTTCACGGCAGTTGTGCCCTTTCTGCTTTGCTTCCACTCCATATATGTGGATCTATTTTGAAAGATTTTTAAAGATATTTTTATATTTATATCCTAAAAGTTTGGTGACTGACACTGGCCTGCTCTGTCTTGGTTTTGGTGACATTTGGAGCAGCTCCTGAAAGTGCTGTACGACAGAAGCTGCCTCTTGCCTCATGTCATTGCAGACCTTTCCTGTAAGAACTGGTGCAAGGTTGGGCTCAGTGGGCTGGCTGGGGTATGTAATTGCTGCTGAATCCCAAGGTCAGGAATAAAGCATCAGGATACCTTTTGGGCAGCCAGTGCAGTGGGTGTGACCCTCTCTTTGCTGCAAATCTTCACCTCCTCGAAAACATCACTAACAAGTAAGTCATTGAAGTAGCATCCCAGTCAAGCTGTCTATTAGCAATGCTTTGCTATCTAAAAAGGATGGGTTATAAGAAGAAAAACAGTAATTTTCAACTTTTCCGTTTTTTACCCCTGAGAAGTTAATTTGAAAGGATATTGAGTTTTAAGAAAAATTGCTTATGGATACCTCGAATCATTGAACGACCTTGGAGTAGTTCATTTGCAGATTGACTTCTCTGCTGGCAAGCTTTCATCTGTTTGACATGCATTGATCCAAGCCGTTAAAGAAGGTCACTTTCTCATTACTCCCTGAATTGGAGCTTAAGATTCCAAACTGCTCATCTTTGGCAAGGTCTTCTGTTGGTAGCCAAATCTTCTCCCAGCCCAGAATGACAGTACCACCCCCCCTTGCCTTGTTTCCTCCATGTTTTATCCTTTGGGAGCACCAAATGTCCAATAACCTCCTGGGCCTGTTTACTGTTGGGATAGTTGCATTGGAGAGTGCTGGGGAGGTCAGCAGTTGACCTATTGCAACAAACGAACAAAAAATAAAACAGCCATTGGTTTCAGAGGAAAATTAAATGCCTTAAGTGACATGTGAAAGAGGTGTGCGTTTTGAATTTTGTACAAGTTGAGGGAGTGAACCAGAGCTGGTTTGTGGTTGGCACCTAATGATGAATTCTTAAGAAACCCCACTACTCCTACTACTAACAAAAATGAACATGTGCCTTTTAATTCGCTAAGCAGGAAAACTTGCAGTAGCTTCTTTGCAATGGTTTAAAACCATACCAGAAGCTTGGTATTTTTGATTCAAAACGAGCTGGCTTTTTTTAAGTGCTCTGTTCACTTTGCTGTGAGGGGTTTCCCGTTTGATGCACGGATGCTGTGAGCTGTCAGTCAGCACGATGCCGATGCAGCCGGAGCGCTGGGCCAGCCTGGGTGCTGGGAGGGAACTGGAGCAGCTGCCTGCCCTCCGTGAATGGTTTCTCTATGAGCTGAGGTTTGCAGAGCGTTACACAGGCCAGTGCATCGAGGCAGATTCTCCTTGGTATCTGACTCACCCTCCTGGCTTTTCTGCTCTGCAGTTAGACTCGTAATTTCATCCGTAAGATCTGTTTTGGAGCTAAGCGTGTGTTCTTCTAAAGGAGCTACCTGAACTTTGTACCTTTTATGTTTTTTATGTTTGTGTCTCTTAAATGCTTTTTCTTCCAAGCGTCATTTTAATTACGGAGTGTAACTTGACAGTGTGGGCTGTGCAATCCTCCCTGTGTGCTCCCTGCAGCTGTTTTACTGACCTCTTCAAAACCTACAGCTTAACAGTGCTGCGGTAATGCTAAGGCTTTGAAACACCTTGTGTTCTTCCCTGACATTAAGGTCCCATCAGTGCCAAAAATACCAAGGAGAGGAATTGATAACATGATGTTCACGTCAGACAGAGGGCTTGGCCACAGAAAACATTGCTTTCCTATGAATGGTGATGGTTTGGGTTTATTGTCTGTTGTCTTAGGAACTTGGCTGATAAGCCTTAGAGGGGCACATGTGAAGAGAACTGTGATCCTCCTCTTTTTCCCCTCTTCCCACCCCACGCCCATCTATGCTGCATGTACTTTGGGGTCAGTTTTGGTGTTCTAGCCATAGTATGTGGGTTTGCAAGCATAGAATTTGCTTTCCTTTGGCAAAATGAAAATATTGAAAGTAAGCCAACTCTGACTTGGAGTCATGAGATGAGAGGAGACTTACTGGGTCAGTGTTGTCCAGTGACGTTTAATACTTGACTAGATTGCTTATGGGGCACAGGAGCTAAGTGTTGTTGCTGATGCTGGGCTGAGTGTACAGAGTTATGCTTTAAGGGGGAGGAAGAGCGTGTAAAATTACACAGTATAATTCTTTGCCTTACTTATACAGGTCTTCTTTGGAAGTATCTGGGTAACGTATAACATTTTATTGAAGCTGTAGTGAATCCTGGACTGAAAAGAGAGAAGGATAACTTGATAGCCTCGTGCCCTTAAAGGATGATTTTAGGGATAGGCTTATTAAATGCAATTTGCCTGAGAAATGGGATTGAGCTTCATAATGGGATTGACTCCCATTCAAATGGACATCATTATTTTAGAAATAAGTCCTTTAAAAAAACATGGAAAATGGATGTAAGAGGCTTTGTAGAAGAATCAGTTCTATCAGATGTGTGTTTTCGTTGGTGTGTGTTCATGTAGGGGTTGGTTAATTACTTTTGAAGTATTTTGTTTGTTGTATAAGCTCTTAGTTCAAGTTTTTTATTTGCTACTCAATTTTATTCCAGAATTCTTCTGACTATAGCACTGCTGTAGTAGAAACACAGGCTATTATTTCACTTCCTCTTGACATTGCTTTTATTATAAAGAAACCCTTTGTGGAGAAAAGGGTCCTGTCTATCTTGCTTTAGGTAGCCACAATTACTGTTGAGTTACCGTGGCCATGTGCTCCTAGAAGGTTCGTGTGGCAAAGGAAAAAAGCTTGGCACTTCTTGAGCTTAAAAAGCTTGTGTTGGGATGAGGCCAAAGGAACCATGCCGGGTTTATGGTTTGCGTCTCTCTCTTCAGCTCTTGGGGTTCCTTGGGATCGTGTCATTGCTCGGGCTCTGCTGGCACTGTGGGTCCTGGTATCCTATAGAACAAAGACAGGGCGTGCACCAGGGCAGAGATAAAATTCCTGTTCTTTGACTTTTTAAAGAGAAATTTTACTGCATCTCTGTTGACAGACAGCTCCCGTAGGTGAGTGATGAACCGTTTTCCATGAGGGGAAGTGCTGAAGAATGTGTGGGTGAATCCACACGTTTTTCCCTCACAATTTAAATGGTACCTTCAATATTAGATTTTAAAAGTACGTATAACCCAACCGGCACACCATAAATCTTCATGAGAATTTACTGACAATACAGAAATGTGTATTTTTCTTAAAATCGCACTCGGGATTTATTTGGTCTTGTTATTCAGAAGAACATTTGTTATTCACCCACTCCTGTATGAGATTTCTTTCTCTCTCCAGAAATCTACGTATCTATAGATAAAAATAATTAAAAAAAAAGCAGCCTTCTGGGAAGAGCTGTCTCCTGTCTGTGGTTGTGCTCTGTCCCACGGCTCTCGGCTGCCCTGCTCCCTTCCTGGCGTGGTTCACTTCTCACCGAATGCTCCTTCAGCCACAAACTGCATCCTGGTTTAGGAGTTTGTATTTCAAGAGAAAAATGATGAGAAAGAGCTGGTTCAGTTACTGTGTGTGGCACCTGGGAGGAGCCGCTGGTTAGGAGGAAGATAGGGACTGGAAGTAAGTTGCATGTTCTAATAGTAGAGGTAGTTTATGGAACACTTTATCCGGGGATATGCAGTAAGTTTTCCCTGGCTGTGGGGTTTTTAATTGAAGTTCAGCTCCTTGATCAAACTCTGTTCCATTTGTTGGGTCTGATGGGGGGGGTCACAGGTGAGATGGTGCCTGTCGCTACGCAGGGTTAAAGCAGGGGGTGGTTTGACTCTTCTGCCTGAAGAGGAGCTGCTGAGATTGGTTCAGTCCGAGCAGAAGTGGGTGCTGATTTGGTTTGTTCTGCCCCAGGCAGGGCAGCTCTGCTCCTGGTTTTTCAGTGTCAGTAGAGTTGAGTACCTCTGACAGGGCCCACCCTTAGTCACTGGTGTAGTTTGTACTACTGCAGCCAAGGTTACTCACCCTGGTGCTACTCGCAGCATGTTTAGAACTGTGACAACATAATGTGGCCATCACATTCTCCACTTCAGAACTGGAAAATGGGCTCAGGATGGGGTTCCTTTGGCTCCTGGGTGCACCAAGACAGCTGCTGGTCTTTCCATCTGTAGGAGATCAGGAAGTTAAAGGTTTTCAGGAACATCTTTTGCAAAGTAAGCTTTAATGCTGGGTGATTTATGTGGTTGGTTGGATAAGGCACAAAAGATGTGACACTTTTTGGTCTGCAGAGCCTATGAGGAGGCCCTTGGCTACTGCCTGGCTGGCTGACCGAGAGCTGGTTTAAGAGGCTCTCTGTCAGGAATAGGGGTTGGCTGCTGGCAGTGGCCTTGGCCCCGAGACTGGCACCACAGGATTCATGTCTTTTTGTCATTAAATACCATATATTTCCTAATATTTCTTTCAAGCAGAAGCTAATGGATTTATGGACACTTTATGTCATCTCTACATCAATAATGCAATATGGGCCACATAAAGAATTGATTTCTTTGTTTGTTTGTTTGGGGAGAGAAGCAGAAATACAACCTAACTCTTGAGTAATTCAGGTTTGATGTAGTTTCTAGTTGTGACCTTGAAGTCACATCTAGAAGCAAGGAGGCTAATTAGTAAACTTTTATAATTGCTTCAGATGATTGCCTAAATTATAGCTATGCAATAAAATCAATATCCCCTGGAGCAAAGCGAGTTGTCCTGCAAAGACAGGTTAGTGCTTAGGACTATACTGGTTGGGTTGCTGTGCTAAACAGATCGTAATACCATTATTTTGTTGTCTGTGGAAAGTGGGTTGTCGGTTGGTTTGGGGTTTTTCGGTGGTTCTTTCTTTCTCCATGGAGTAGCCTGTGAGAAGAATTGTTCATTCTTCTGTGTACTATTTCCATGCCTGTTCTCCTTCAGTCAGAGAAAAGCAGCAGTTTTGTTTGCTGGTGCCAAGTCTGCTGTGTCCTTGGAGAGGATGAATGGAGTCCCCTAAGCTGCCTTCAGAAAGGAGGAGCTGCTTCAGCTTGCCTCTGCCTTTGCAGGTGGCGGGGAAACGCCGTGACTTTGCAGAAATGATCCTCAGAAGGAGATGCTGATTCCACGGCGCTGTAGGAAGCCTGGGGAATGTTTGCCACTTGTAGATAAGCTGCAGTTTTGGTTGACAGAACTTCCCCTGAAGGGCTGACATTAAGCATTTAATTCAGTATTTGGAATCTCAGAAGTCTGGATTTCGTATGCATGAGTGAACATAGCACCTGCTTGCTTTTCTTTACATGGGTATTAAGTATTGAAAAAACAGGATTGATGTGTTTATTGCTAGAATTTGATTTATTTTATTTATATTTGAACATTCTAAGTATATATTCAAACATTTGTAGCAAACGTGTCTGAGGAGATGTTGTGCAACAACTGGAGTTTTTAACATATAATTGCATTTAAAAAAAAAAAAAAGATAAAAGGTTTCAGATGAAGCTTTTGCTTGTTTCCCTGGTACTGGAAGCTTTGTTCAAGATGCAGCATTTCTATGGGTAAATACTTCAAAAGTGTTATTGCTGTTCCTGTTAGTAGTTCTGTAATCTGGATGCTGGTATTCCTAACATAATTTGGATGGTGATTTGTACATAAAGGATAAGGATTTATAAGTGTGGTCTTCACCTAAAACTGCTGAAGAGAAGCTCTTTGGACACTTGATCGCTTCAATGTATTAATTTTTCTATTCCCCCCCGCCCCCCCCCCCCACCCCCACTCTACGAAGACTAAAAAAGAGAGCAAATGTCACTTTTTTTATTTTATTCTGTGTTTTTCTTG